>JAHZNI010003440.1:0-15961 GCA_027744415.1 Seira ritae | reverse complement strand
ACCCGATTAGACACAATTTGTCTTCCGGATGCAGTATCAAACATTTGCAGAAAATTTCGCAATTTTGAGCAATTTTTCGAAAAAATCACGATGTTATTCGGCAGACGCCCTGTACTTGTGCTACGCGTTGAGCATTGTGCATTTTGATAAAATAGGAGATATAAAAATAGTTGAAGAGCAACTTCTGAATATTTTATGGTAAAGAGCTCTTCATCTCCTACTCATCCCAAATATCCTCTTCATCATATTTTTCCAGGGAAGCATTCTCTAAAATAATCTTGTCTATTGTATGAATTTTCCGTGACTACCTAAAAGTGGCTGCTTTTGTTTGAACCTCATAAAGACGTCATAAACAAAATGTACAAGAAAAAACAGGAATTCAGACATGGGAGCTACTGTGATGATGGTAATAATGATCATCCAAATTAGTAGAGGTACGCTTATTATACAAACCTTTCAGAATGGGGTTGATGAGGGGTAAAGGTAGAATGAAAGCAGACGCATGACAAATTGATATGAGATCCTTTCATGCTAAGAACACACAAGGCTCATTGACTCCATCACATCAGCATGCTTATCATTATCATTAGCATGCCATCAAATCCTATACCACGAGATGGTTGTGAAAATGAATATCTGTTCAAGCGTACTAACCCATTCATAATACTTGATGAAATTCAACACTTCAAATATAATATAAGCAAACAAATAATTCGAGCTATTTAGGTACATCATCTGGACTAGTCTAGACACTATATTCTATTAAATAGCCCAACAAATTCGAGGACATGAAAGGATGACAGAGTTTCTTATAAAGGAAACATAATGCTACACAGACAGACAATAATAGTATGCGTCGCTTACCATGTCCACTAAATAAGATTGAAGCAGCGGGCCCAATTATTTGGTCTTGCCTGAGTTGCCCTGAATGCAGCTCACAACAGACAGACATGACATTCTACAGCAATTAGTGGAAACAAATTCAAGAGTTGTCAGGGAGAAGAGAAAATTGAAACTGTGTAGGTATGTGTGATGCGATATATGTACTTGAACAAGATAAAGGAAACCATCCGTGATACTTGAACATTGGCCACTACTACTACTACTTTGCAAAAACATTCTATCGTGATCCTCCAAGAAATGTAAACTATTGTAAGCATTCGAGGCTAACAGCATACGACGCGTGTGTGTAAGGGTATCCCCATGCAAATGCATTCAGAAACGAAATCCATAATGCCATCTGAAAAAATAAATCCCTTTTCCAAATAGAAAATCTGCCTTTCTCTCGCATTTCACACTCACTCGTTCAGTTCAGCTCGACTTGAAATGCTTGTTGAAAGATCAACGTGACTCTTGTCACCCACTCATACAGTGTTACCCCTTTTATCTCTGCAAACCTTCACTCATTCCCAATCTCCAGGCTGAGGAGTATTTTTTGCTAGACCAAACTCAACCACTTTTGCGATAACAATGTTGACACTGCTATTACTACACACCAACATACCAGAGTGGGGAAAATCTCATCTTCTTTCTTTGCTTCGATTCGTTTACGAACCTCCTTTGTCAGTACTTTCTCCTTATCTAAATCACCGTTTCCTCTCTTCAGGCTTTTTTCTCACTCTCTTCATTTTCCATTTTTACCGTCATCTTCACGCTCATCATTATTAACCCACTCGGATGAAGTGATTTCTTATCTTTTGTTAAGAATGATATTGGTTTTGTTCGCAGAGATCAGATAGAAAGTGAACTGGCTTAAGATAGGGACTCGACTCCAACAACAAAATCTACATTACCTCAAGTTCAACACACAGAGTTATTTTTGTGTTGCCCTTCCCCTCATCCCTTTTTCATTTTGATCAGTGAACCGCTGCCGAAATTCTAAGGGAAGGAGGATAGGATGAATGTTGACTGGTGACTTTATGTAAGCTCTGATCTCCCCATTTTATCCAACCAATCTCTTCTTTTCCAAGAAAGAAAGTCTGAGCTCCCCTTTAAAGCCTCCATGAATAGGAAAAGTCTTCCAAACTTGGGTTTCTTTATTTGCTCTTTATAATGTGGCTAGTGGCTAAACCATAATGACGATTGGAGAGCGAGAAAGAGAGAGAAACAATTTGAACAAATAGTTAGAAGTAGACGCACGTTCCCTACAAAAATTACGTTTAAAGATCTGAGTAGTAAGTGAAGCTGACGATAATGACAGCCGATTTCCTAAAACGTCCCCTTTTTCTCAATACATCTTGTCTATATGATCGCTATGGGAAAGAGAGAAATTCTAGTCGAGTTGAGAATCTAAACCCTTCTTTCCTTACCAAAAGCCAAATCAAAAGCTACTTAACCATATTTTTTGCCAGCATCCTTTGATCTCATTCATTCAATTCGAATCTAAGGTCTTCTGCCCTTTCCCACTTTCTTGCCAAGAAAAACATACATTCAGCCAATTGCTGCCAAAAAATTGGGAAAAGTTTGGTTGGTCGATGGAAGAAGAGTAATTTCCTAGTGTGATTTAACCAAAACTTTCTTCCCTTAAAGTATATTTTTCACGTAATCCGGTTTTGTTTGTCAGAATGGAAAAGCCTCTTTGCTCACCTTCACAATTCCTCGCTTTCCCTTTGACTAGCAAAGGTTGAAGGTGGATGGTAAGAAAAGGCGTCTTCCTGCGTCTGAAGTCCAAATGCTTACTTGAGCGAATTAATACAAATGCATAATCATTCAAACGTAAATACCACATACCTGACATTAATTGGCCTGGATGTGGTTTGGCGAGCTTTCAGATTCTTCAAATATTAATGCGTGTTTCTCACATAATAAAGCAAACCATATAATACATCTCCGCAAATCAAAGTGCCGGACGAATTTCCCCTCACAAAGCAGTTTAATTACAAGCAAACAAAGACGTCAAAACTAGACAAAAAGTATGAAGGCACAAAGAACAAAACAAATGTTTGGGAAAAATAAAAGAGAACGATGGTTGAAACTTCGACTGAAATATTCCGAGGCAATTCGCTTTAACAGATTTTTCATTGTGGTAAAAAGGATTTGAATTGCTTAAATTAATAAAAAGTATCAGACGCGTAAAGCGTACATATGCAGTAAAGTAAAAAAGGAATCGCGGAAAAATCATGATGTTTGTCTCGTCTCTTCACTCTTCGGTTGTTTGCCTCCTAAAACGACTACAACGAATGTCAATGCTGGTTAAGCAGATAAAACGAAGGATAAACAATAAACAATTAAGTACACTCGGCAAAATATATTTCACATAGATACAAAATAGATTTCATGTCGTTTAGGTAAATGCATGTACTATGTAGTATGTAAGCATTAGTAAATATATATACATATGTACTAGTAGGCCAGATAGTAGGTATGCCTCCTTTCCGTATCCGTTTGAGAAACTGACTTACCAAACAAGTAAAATACAAATGCGGTTATAATTTATAATCTGTATCGAAATCCAGTAATTTCGAAAAGTTAAAAAATGAAAATGATTGATACAATCCAAAATCAACCATCTGTTTAAGTGTTTAGGTGAATTCTTTCCTCTATCTATGTGAGTGTCATAAGAAAAGCCCGATTGTAACCGGTTCAATATGCAAGAGAGGCAATTTTTACTCATGTAGTAAAAAATCAATCAAACCAATCACGTCTGAATACGAAGCATGAACCAAAATAGTATTCATAATAATAATATGATATGCAAGAAACCTTCACCTACATCGAGATTTTGTTCTTCAAAAACGTCCTTCCTTTTGTTCTGGTTCATTATCATATTTACAATATGAACACCTGCACACAGATTTGAATAAAAAACATTGTTATGATGACATGGGTTCAATGCTCCAGTGAATAAACATACTTGACCGCACAAAGATACATTAATTTGCTCGCAACTTGACATTCCTGTGAGCTTACGGATATTTTAAATGAACAGCAGCAGCACTACTAACATGTATGAAATGGTTTCTAATGAAACGGGTTTGATGTGTGAATAAATTAAATGAGAGATTTAGTTGCAGATCGCATTTTATTGATATTAGAATGTGTCTATGAGGTAAAATGGAAATGTAAAATAAACAATTTTTTGCCGATCGCTTCATTAAATAGAATTCATTAGAGAAGAACAATATACCAAACAACTCTTTGTTAATTAATGCCACAGGCTCTGAAGCCGGATTGACTTAGGTCACACAATGAAAGTATGAATGTATGTATGTATGCAACGCGTTGCCACTAGCAGCATAACAATTCATTAATTCCTCATTGTGATGATGAGTAATGAAAATTGCGTACTAGTGCTATGGAAAGCGTTACAATCGACTTTTTATTTCACGAACGTTCTAATTTTAAATTTTAACTCTATCTTTACGTTGGCTACAACATACCGATTCGTGGATCCTGCTTCACAAGACGATCGATTCTTTTGGTCAAATACAAAAATCAAGCATAGTTGGTGGGCTGTAAAAAGTTATATGTACCTAGGTATTTGTATTTCGTAAAGAAAGATCGAGTACAAAACGCTCACTATTAGCGCACGAGTAAACTGTCAAAGTATCAATTTATTGATGAGCTGCTTCCTTCACTTGCTAAAAATGTTACAGATAGATATTTGTTTTTAATTTAGCACGCAGACAGGCAATGCATGTAAGAGGAACGATGACAGAAGCCGGTTCTTCAAACTTCACTCTTCTGCTTCAACTACAGCACCAATAGAAAAAATGTATGTCAAAACGGAAGTACAAGCTGAGAAAATGTAACCAAACAAAAAAAAAACTCAGACGAAAGGCAGGAAGGATTTTAAAAATACCTATGTTTAATTTAACCACAGACTTGCGATGCAAAATGCACCACTTGACTTGAATGAACACTTTTCTCATGAAGCGAACGACTGCTTTCGTATTGCATGGTATTGCTCACTCATGCTTGATAAGAGCAACTAAAAACGAAAGGAGAGTTTCACTTTCAATTTTGACACTTTTTTATATTTTATGCAGAACAATCGTGTATATTACATTCAAGAAGATAAGGATCCTTCCAGACAAAAACTGTTGACGCTACAATAAATTCAAGGAAAAAATCAAATAATTTGCTAACCTGCAAGCTGCTGACAACTTGAAAGGATTTAAGGAAGTCAGTCTTTTTGACCCAGTCTCGACTGTTGACTCTTAAAACCTCCAAATCCTTAGTACAATAGCTTCTTTGTCAGAATATTTTTTAAAGAAAATTCCCACAAGTATTTTTAACTCCAACAACCACACAGTGAACTTTACAGACCTGCGTAGCTCATATTTTTGGATGTGACTATTTTTTATAAATACGAGACATAAATATGTGGACACACAACTTGATACACGACGAGCATTTATAACTTCATGTTCACGGAGAGAATGCTGTCAGGCAAATGAACAGATTACTGGGAAAAACAAATGAAGCCTGCATTGAATTGAAAAGGCACAAAAAAGCACATGTGATGTTTTTGTACGCTCACCATCATCGTTGTTATCATTATTTTTTTTATTATGAATCGCATGTTATGAAGAATGCAACGCAAAGAAGGCGTACGTATTCATTCATGTAGATAAGGTGGATTCCCCATTAAGCTCTCATCATCATATCATCATGCATAGATGATCAACGCTAGCTTTACGAGAGAGAAGCAGGTGGCACAGCAGAATCAAGCCTGAATAACCAAGTAAAGTTGCTGAGATTTATTTAGCAGCAATATTCGTGCTCTCGTGTAGGTATGGTCATATATAATAAAAAATTATTACAAGCTACGTCTCGGATATGCACTCATTCAGCAGTTTCTATATTACAGTTTTCATCTGATAGTATTTCACTGCGCATTAAAAAATTATGAGGAAGCCTGAGTCGGCTAGTTTACCACCAATAATACTAGTTACCTAGAGTGAATACATGAGAAGGGAGAGCAGTTCTAGAATTTCTTGAAATTCATGTTTCTCCACAAAAACAACTCTCGAAAAAATACTGCCTTTGTTTAGGTAGCAGTCCGAGCCCTAGGCTTATTATATTACAGCTGCGGGAAAATTATTATTATTAATACCATACCGTGAGTGAGCAAAGCAAGGTATCACAAGCATCATCCTCATTCACCACAGCACGTTGCGTTGCAATCAAATCATCCATGTTCACCTGGGAGAAGAAGCACTGCGCTGCTGCGGCAGTTGAAATTCGATATGCGTAAGTCAAGTGAAAACAAAGTAGGGCTTCATTTTACCACATGTATGTAACTATGTATCACAACATACAACATAGCATACGAATAGGTAGGTATGTCAAAAGTCAAAACATTAGAGTAAAGACAATTCTCATTTTTTAAAGCTGAGTTACTTTCCCAGAAGCCATTGGATTGCTTGTGGTTCGAACAAGTGTAAGAAAGTAAGAAAATGTATGTATCATATGCATCAACCAAACTAAAACCAATCATAATTTGACATGGCATTGATGCCATATCTATTTTTGTGAATATGGCCATTAGCTCTAGTCATTAATACTTAACGATCGAGTCATTCATTTGGCAATTGACTTATAGAAATCAATAATGACTGATTGATGTTCAAAGAAAAGAATGTACAACAAAAACAGCTTAGTAAGAGTCTCATACTTCTCTTGGTCTCCAGTGCTGACATTCTAAATCTAATCATTTGATGATTATGATATTATGAAACTGTTTTTCTAGACGATGACGATGTAAAAGATACTAGTTGCGCATAAAAATTGCATGAAAGTTGAAACGAACAGTATGATCCTTGCGTAATTAAGTATACCTAATATGTACTTGAGCATTAAGATATTATCTGAAAAAGCAACGCTTATAAATAGCTACGAGAGAAACCCCAAAATTATAACAGGAATTCGGGAGTGTGCAATTAAGGCTGCATTTGTAGAAATACATAGATGATTGTAAAGGGAAGAAGCATGCCACTTATTAAAACTAAAGGTTATCATCATGTCATCGGGGAGTACTCGACAATGGCATTGTCATAAGCCGAAGTTAATTTATGAACTTATAATTATAAAAGGTAGCTTTATAATGACAATCAGAATTTATTTAGTCGTTATGATTTAATATTATCAGCAACAACTCGTCTTCATTATTTTGATGTACACGAAAGTAAAATGTTGATACACGTTCCTGCTTTTATGACAAGATTTTTATTTAATGTGACTATTGACATAATGTAATTTTTAGAATCATACAGTCATCGTCACCACCACTGCAAGCTCTATCATCAAGATTTAAGAAGTTGAAGTTAGTCTAGTCAGCAGTCCGCAATCCATGCTTTCCTCACTTCAGCTTCACAAATCACAATAATAGCACCAAACTGTGTGCATATACATCTGGGAAATAAACGTCGTAAATTAAAACACAAGGAACGATGGCTAAGGACTTCTTCATACGCTTAAATATTCAGCGGAGAAATTGTTCGAATGTTTTTGTCACAGGAACCGTTATAAAAGTGCAATACAGTAAACTAATACGAGAGGTACCTATGCATATTTCAGAGGGGGATCCTGAGCCTTGATTTAGATTAATGACATGTATTAAAGTCATTTACCCTAAAGCTAAAGAATGCATTGTATCTATGTTTAAACTAAGGAGATGAAAGTTTTTGCGGAGTTGTGTGATCCTTGCTATTTAAATAATGTGCATATTTGCATACCAAAATAATTTTGGTTCAAAAATAGAAAAAAAATGTAGTACCTAATCATGCGATGAATTATGCTGTCCTGAAAAAATGCCACATACTTTTTTTTATAAAAATGCGTAGGTGTTGCTTTTCCTTTCTTCTCGTGAGGGAAGAGCTGTTGGAATTAAAATCGCATTTCACATTCCAACTCCCAGTTTTAAAGCAAATATTATGCTTACCTACGCTATTCAAAGTTCCTTTTGCAGATTAGATTTCATTCCCAGAATACTTTTCTTTCTTGAATGAACCATTTTTATTCTATTTTCTCGTTTTTTATCTCGCTCCAGAGTAAAGAAGCACAGCAGCTGTCAAATACTTTATGAAAATAGAATAAAAAAGCTACTCCGTTTCCACTACGTCATATTCCATTTAGGAGCACCGAAGGAAAGAAAAGGATTTTGATTACACAATAGTACTTTTTCCTATTTTTTCCTTCATTCACGTATTTTTTCTCGCTCGTTTTTCGGTGTGTGCCATGCTCAACGGCACGCCACGCCACACCATGCCACCACTAATGCTCCCATTCTCACCATTATGTTGACTGTCAGTGGAAGAGAAAAAATCGGAGAAAAGCGGACTTCTAACTAAGACTATTGACTTCAAAAAAGAAAAGAATGGGAACAGTTGGCTCTCTCCAGCCTAAATACTTTTTTTGGACAAGTGAAATTCCAGCCTGGATTCCCCTCTATTTTTTCCTACACACAATCAAACGATTTTTTTCATGAAAAAAGAAGAGCAAACCGGGCTCTTTCGAAGTATGCCGAGAGGCTCTTCTGCTCCAGCAAATTTACTATATTCAGAAAAGGCAGTGGCAGTAAGAGACCAGACTTTTTGACTGCTCTTTATACATATTTTTCACCGTGGCCTGTGAGTATGTACTACTACTAGTACATAATATGTGTGTACCTTGTCCTGCAGCTAAATGGAACATTACTAGAACGAACAGCTAGAAAACATTCATTCCCTACTTTTCTTTGTAGTTCCACATATTTACCTTATTATCCCCAGATCCACTCTCACTCAACGAGCAAACCTGGTATTTTTGCCACATGGAATTTCTTTCTTCGGAAAATATGAAGTTTGGCAAAAAGGCGAAAAGAAAACAAGCAGAGCAGCTCCCTAGCTCCAGTGGCTTTTCATCGCGTACTTCTAATATTTCTTCTTCGATATTATCAGTTGAGAGCGTGTGGTGAGCGAACAAACTGGTGAAAGATGAAAGGAAAAGAGATAAAAAGTATTTTGATTTTTTTCTCATTTTGCAATATCTTATTTTAAATGTTTGATGTTCGCAGATAATTTTTCTATCAAGCTGTCACCATCATTTTTCTGATATGTAGAAATCACTGTTGTAGTGAGATGCTTCCATATTACAAAACTTCACGATGCACCACGCAAGCAATTACATATTGAGAAGTCCTTCCAGAAATTCTTTTTTATGTATATCTTCTGGGAAACGAGAGTTTACCTTTCATGAATTTGAATCATGCTTCTTAAGAAGAACAAACAAACGAACAGTGGGAAGAGTTTCCATAAAACGTCTATCACCACCAAGTAAGCTGGCATGCAAAACGCTTTAAGTCCAAGTTTTTGCTCTGATGAATTGGCTGTGGCAGCTTTTGAATTTTGTTCTGAAGAGGAAAGGCAAGATTGGGAGGAATTAGCATCAATAAAAACAGATATATTGTCGAAGTGGCAAAGTAAATTTGAAGAAAGAGACAGAGAGAGACTTGCTTGTTCTAATACTTTCAAATTGTATGCTAGCTTGATGGAAATTAATGGGGATAATAAGTACTTGTACGAGAGGAAAAATAGTTCAATGGTCAAATGTTACACACAATGTAGACTAGGGAATGGAAACTTTTGGTTTAGTGGAGTAATGTATGCCTTAAGTCTTACAGAAATATGTACGTTTTGCGGTTTGGGAGTCGATGATGTTGAACATCTTTTTCTAATATGTAGAATCCATAAGAGTGCGAGAGAAAGATATTTAAGGGATTATTTGGATGTAAGTTTGTGTCCTTTCGAAAATATGTTAAATCTATTTGGTAGTGTTGATGATACTAAATTAAGATGCGTGTATCTTTTTGTTCTCACAGCTTTAAAATATAGAGAATTTATCGGTAAGCTAGAATCTATGTAATATATTTATAAATGCAAGAAAAATTAATTTGTAAAGAAATGTATTTCAATCATGTATTCATGGGCATCGTCCTAACGTTTACTAGAAATAAATCAAATCAAATCAAATCAAAATTTTGTTCTGAAGCATCTATTTTTAACAGTTTGCATAACTATGCCATCATAATCAGCATTTTATTTTGTTGAAAAATGAGAAGAGTTGAGTCGAAAATAGGGGGAGCTTAATTTTTATTTGAATTTATTCAGAACTGGAATGGTGAAAACTCTGGTCTTGACATGACCTTTCCCATTTCCCTATTGTTTTGAAAAAATGGCATGAGAAAATAATGAGTATAATAATAAACATGCTCTCGAAAGTTTTTCTGTTGACCATCATTGAATTTTCCACCTCCATGGAGCGAACAAAGGGACGTTCTAAAAACATTTTGTAGCTTGCTGATTTACATGAATGAATTTTTTATGTATTCATTGAAAGAATTTAATGCAAAAGTAAATTTATTTGTCCACTATGCCAAACTGACCAAGAGATATGTGTGCACGGAAGGGAAAGGAGAGAAAACACAATTTAGCAATAAAAAGGAACTGCAATAGAGGAAGTGCTTGGGACCGTCGTCGCGTCCACATGAAAAGCTGAGCATTGAACATGTTCTTGGACGAGTGTGATGATGAGGGAGAAGTAGAAAACTGTGCCAAAAATAAGAATCTCAGGCCTTGGCTTCCACTTTGAATTTGAAGCAGGCAGAGAGAAAGTGGAGTCGACCCAGAGTAATAATAATAGCATATAGCATTGAGTAGTGACTACATACTAGGTAATAATGATACGAAACATGGTAGAGGACCATTCTTATTTTTTCTGGACTCTCTCTCTCTCTAGCTCCAGAACATTGCATGCGGCGAACATATAGTACTTACTTTTCTACAACACTTTGTCTCTCATTTTATTCCTTTAACCACCAAACCATGCAGTCATTGGAATTCCCCTTTTACTCCAGCCGTAACAGTAGGAAAGAAAATCCTTTAACTTTTTTATGGATCCAGACCGACCCAGACTGATTGTGAGCTGAACTCTTTTTTACGGCTACTCTTACAAATATTGAGAAATTTTCTGAGCTGGCTGACTTGGATATGGGTTCAACTTTTTCAGTTTCTTACAGAAAAGTACGGGAAGAGGATCAATACTTTTTTCTTTAGAATTTTGTTGAAAAAAAAAGAAAAAGTTTCAGTTCATTCATGAACGGACTATTTATTGAGAGGAAGGAATGGCTTCAGAGATTCTTTCTAGTGATCCCAGTATTCAGACAAAAAAATAGTACAATGGGAGACAGATGTATTGCACATTGTTGGGGCAAAGGAGTGAGTGAACTGAAATGGAATTGGCATTGGCTCTACAACTACAGTACCGGAAGAAATATAGCGGCTTTTCCCTACGTACATTGTGAAATGGGAGAGGAGGAAAAGTGAAGAAATGTTTTTATCAAATCTGAGCACACAGTCTCGCACACGCGAAACCAGCAAGCCAAGCCACTCCAGTCCAGATCAGGGCAATTTGAAATGATGAGGAACGCAGCAACATTCCATTCCATAAGGCTGGCGCCCTATTATACAATTATTATTATACTCGTTCGTCCGTCTATGCCTTAGTTCCCCATAGCATGAATGAATGCATGATTTTGATGGGTTAAAGTTGAGAAATAAACAGTAATAGCAAATGATATGGGATATAGACACGCATTAAGATTACACACTTTCACTTACTCGCAGGCTTGACTGACTGAGCGGAGTAAGAGAAGAAAATATATGAGTAGTGAACATGCATGCAATTTATATATTTCTTGGCAAAATGAAAAGTACACATTTTCCCCGGATTTCAACAGAAAAAAAAGAAAAGAAAAAAAACAACAATGCATAGTCCATCATCATTTTTAGTGTATGATGGCGAGGGCAATAAATGGGAACGTTGTGTGCAATCATGATTACATGGTTCATGGGCCTTTTTCTATGAACATTGTAGGGAAAAGTATGGAAAAAGTGGGATAGAAACAATAATAGTAGCTAGGGCTACATGCTATAGAGTTTCCCTTAAACTTAGATGTTTTTATTTAAAAAAAAGATTGACTAAAAAAATATTCTCAACAGAACCTGAAGACCTCTTCGTATGAGCTTGAGGTTCATATGTACCACCATCGCTTCCCAATGTATCCTGTCGGTGATGTGGTCGCAAATTCAACTATGAGATCAAGTTTACAATGCATACAATTTAGAAATCATTCTGGTCAGAGAAAGTTGAGGGTGCAATGAAATGTATTTTGATGTGGATAACGATTGTAGGAGAAAAGAGGAAACAGCAACGGTTTGAGTTGTAAAATGAGTGTGGTTGCGTTGCGTTGCTTTGAGAGTGTGCATGTACAAGCGCAGTTTGATTACGCACGATGTCATTCGTTTAGCCAAGAAAACGCATTCATCATTTTAGAATACATAAGTCATATAAAAAACGAATTTCGAATTGGGGAATGGAATACGAGAATTGAAAATTTACCGTAAAATGTTTCGGTACCTACTCCAATCCTGCAAATGTTCTTGATAGTTTTGATCTGTCTGGTAGACCAAATATTCATAATGTGCTTCGGGATGATTGCGTGACATGACATTACATGCATGCACTATGTATAATATGAGTAAAACGTACTACAAGTAGGGATGTTGTACAAATGGTAAAGTAGAAAGCAGATGAAAGAGAACGATGCTAATTCGCAAATTTCCTCGGGTGTTTTTGTAAACATTTGACTTGTTGTATAAACAAAGGGAGAAACTTTCAACGATAAGTCTAAACATTTCCAATGTTGGAAATTGAAAATGGAAGTAAGTTCATGAGAAATGTGGCGGACAAGTCTGAGTGAGTGGAGATTAGAATATTAATTTACATGAAATGCAGGTTCACGAGAGAAAATAAACTTTGACATTAACATTACAAGCAAAATTTATGGGCAATTACTTATACTTGGAGCGATTCGTCATGTGACAATTTAAAATTGTAAAAGATTTAAGTAGATTTGATTATTTTACTCACCTTTATAGCAATCCACCTTGTTTTCAAATGCCTTCTTCAGTTCGTAAGACAGAGTTCATGAATAGCTAGCATATCTCACTGTATCAAGTTTAGTTGTACGATTCTACGGTTATGGTTTCCTCGAATTTCTTCAAACCCTTTTTCTTCTGGAAGCAAGAAGGCCAAAGTTTTTACATGATTTTGCCTTACCTATTTTTTAAATCCGTCGAAATTATCAAACATTTCCCAGAGAGCGATAAAAATAAAAAACACTTTTATGTGCACTTTAGCATACAAGATGAAACATTTTGTGTTACAAGGCCCTAAATATTCTTGTCCTGAATTAACAAATTATAAGAATTTCTACATTTTGAGTCCAACCACCAGTCCTGGTACATAGTAGTTGGTTTTTATTGAAAACCCGTAAGCATGCCACATGAAGCGACAAAACATTTTGTTGGATGAACGAAATATATTTTATTATTTTTATTGCAATTGCTTTCTGTCAAAACTCTACATGAATGCCTTAAAGCTACTTTTTGTCATTTCGAAAAAAGGTTTAAAGGTAAGTGCACGCATGCATGAACACAACTAAGGTTACAAGACATCCGAGATGACTGACATGTTACGTGGCTTCTCGTTTCCGAAAAACACAGAAGAACAGGAACATATGCATATTATGTGCACTCAAAGAGACACAAAAAGCACAAAAATCTTCATATATCCTTTCGTTTGATTCTTTTCGTTTCTTCGGAGCGGATTTCGCCTTTCTTTACAAAATACTAATCACGTTACATAGCTCACTGATTTGTACACAAAGAAGCACTTAAGCACACTCAGAATAATATTATGTAAGTAAGTATGTTTGTATTTTCTCCTTGACGCTGTTGTTTCTTCTCCGCCTTTCCCTCAAACAAAGAGTTCCTCCTCATCGGCATAATTCATAACATGAAATTTGGTAAGACGATGAGAAGAGCAGCGAAAGCATCCCCATCATCCTCATCTCATCTCTCCATATCGCCTGAAACCGCGAAGGCATCAACATCCGCTAAAGAGGCAAAAGATGAGAGAACGTCGAATAAGACTTTTTGGCTGGTTGATATTTCAGGGCATTATACATAATAATCCATACGACACACCTGCTCTCTCACTTTCACTTCAAGTCATCCTGAGTCCCGCTGGACTTCCTAGGGAAAAGCTTTTTGAAACAAAGCCAAAGTCTTAAATTGAACCGGAAGCACTGGCTAACTAGACAAAGTCTCGAGGGATCATACCACTTTTTATTATTTAAATAAAATCAATCCTATTCGGAATTTTCTTTATTTCACCGTGTGCACAATTTAGGGTTAATTAGTTGAACTCAACATTCACAGCAAGTCTATTCCCCATCATATGTGACAATTACACTAATGGTATAGTCCTTCAAAGCTAATTTTACAATTTTTGTAATCACGGCTTACAAACTCTGAAGCACAGTGTTTTAAATCCACCGCAAAAGTTTAGAACCACTGCACCACTCTATCGTAATTTTTAAAAGGATTATTTGATCCCAATAATCCTCGCTTTATCCATATGTGTATGCAAAGTGTAAAAAATTTTATTGAAAAGTGAATGAATGAGAGAGAGTGGAATGGTTGCGTGTATTATTGACTCGGAGGAATTGGGAACTGGAGTCCCATTCGACACCGCTTTGTTTTAGTATGCACATGCTACACACAGACAGAACAGTGCAATCACCATCACACACAATCCTTTCACTCCAGGAAAAGTAGAGCCTAAAGCAGGCCAGGCCAGACCATATTCCATCTACTTTTCATTGGTAAGCATAAAAAGACATTTCCGAAGATGAAATGGTGAAGTCATTTCATGGCTACTTTTTCCCAAACACTGTCTTCAGTTTTTTACCGTACAATAACATAACGAACCACACACATACACACACACTCACTCACTCAAACACATTTTCCCAAGTAGAATACGAGTCAGTCAGAATCATTATGGGAATGGGAATACCAACTAATACATTGCACGTTTCACATACCTTTATTCAAAAGAGAAAACAGGGCCTGTTTTCATGAAATTCGGTTCTCAAATTATTTTCATTTTCCTCTTGTATTCCGCTCCGCTTTGTACAGATCCTTGGGTTTGCCCGATAATAATGTCGATGGATAATTTCGGGGGTGCACGAGTCAGTGTCGGAGGTGTCCGGTTTCCTACGCGTGCAGAAGCGGAGAAAGTTGTCCCAAAGGAGTAGAGCGTAAGGAGAGCAAGCAGAAAGAAATCTTTTCCCATCATCATTTCGTGTGTCAGTCCTACATTTTCCTCTCACGAAAGCAATACTACACCACCAGCTCCAGTGTAAGCAAAAGCAGAATCCATATGAGATGAGAGCTACATTATACGTCCTGATAATGAAGCCGGTTTTCAGCTATGCTGAGGCAAGTCATCATTGCATTCTTCATCTGTACCATGTTTTCTCTTTTTTCTTCTGTTGAAATAAATTGATGAATATGATGTGATGGAATCTTTCCATGCTCACTCTTACCTTCTTCTCACACAACATATATGGTTCTATTGTGTCTCAGCATCTGTGTAAATAATCTGAGAAAAATAACCCATGTGTTTTTGCTCCAATAGTTCTGAAAGGGATGATTCCATTGCGGTTGTGTCATTCTAGATGCAGTACATACATGGTAAGAATTAAGGGAAATGGAAGAATCTATTAATTCGATTCATTATTGTTTCTTTATTTCGTTAACAAGTCATTCTGGAATGTGCCATTACGTCATAACACACTTCTCCCTTCATTGTGCATTACCTCACACGCCATTCCCCATTTTCGCAGAAACGTCTCGCAGTTCAACTCATCTTGTGGGATTTTTTTTACTTTTACCATTGCATAATAAACGTGAAAGTAGAAAAATGTGAAGGAAGAAGAAAAAAATTTCCGGCTCTTTCCGGCATCTCATTGGGACGTTGGCCATAAAGTTTTTTTTACTCCTCTTATCCTTTTTTCGCCATCATCCATTCGTATACATAGCGGCTGGCTAGTTGGAAAAGTGAAAAAGAA
>JAHZNI010003439.1:0-12092 GCA_027744415.1 Seira ritae | reverse complement strand
TTTATTCACTCAATTCAGCCCGTCCTTCCCCTCATTCGTCCTCACTCTCTGATGAATACAATGGTGATGCTTCATTCGTATTCATCAAGATAAAGCACTCCTCCAGTGAATGAAGCGCTTCAAACGCCTCACGTGAGTGAATCTGGCCATCACTGATCGTGTGACGCTGTTGATGCTGATGTTGGCGGCACTAAAGCGTATGTACATGACGAGAGAAATAAGAGCTTTTTTACTTTGGGATTGGATTGGGATCTATCTCTGTATCTGTAGTACGAACACTTGCTTCCCCGAAAACGAAATGCACAAGGATTTTTACATGGAAAGGAATCTGAAAGTCTTTTCATGGAAATACTAAATGCGTGAGTGCTAATATGTTTGTATACGTATTCATTTTACACAGGCATGCATCCATTCAGTAAAAATACATAACAATCCATATTTCACCACACCAACACTTACACCAACAGAGAGCATTCATTGAACTGTATCCGCTTACATTACATTACATTGCAGTCAACTTCCTTTCGCCTTATTCTCCCATACCGGTATTATTTTTTCATAATATTGTTAATATGCATAAATATTGCAGCACAAAGGAAATGTCGTTTATTTTTATTTAGGTAACAATTTTTGATGATTAAATCGGTAATTGGGAACTTCTTACGAAAAAAATTGGGAAATGCAAATAAATATTGATATGTCTTTTATCGCAGAGTTGATCTTCAGCTTTGACTTTACTTGAGATGCGTTTTCCATTTCCATCTATTAAGAATTCATGCGAATCACGAATCACTTTACATGATCATCCTGATGTAATGGAATAATCTGGATAATAATTTTTTAAAAGTTTTCTTCAGTGTCATGTCAAAATGAGTAGCTGACACCGGAAGTAATTATGCATAGGTAATATTCGTTGTTTCACAATTTCATGAAAATTATTTTTTGTTATATTGCATTAGAATTTCTTCATTGATACAGATACATGACCAAACCAATTGCTGCATCAATTGTCATTGCCATAGACACTAAAATGACTGTCGTTGTATGAAATTGAAATCATATGAATGGCAAATGATATTATTGCAATTGCAAAAAAATTAAACAGCAGGTAAGTTTTATCCATTTCGGGCCTCAACGTTTATGAAAAACTGAAAGTACAAACTTCCATTGTCTAAAACATCACTATGATTATGATTGCATATCATGGACCGACCTTACTGAATAGTTGCATGGTGGCTTGATGGCTGTGGTTTTTATGGGGTGGGAAAATATACAGATATGATATGATGATGATGTATGAATAATATGTATGAGATGAGAAGCCTCCAGCATAATAAATTACATAGTTTCATCGTTCATTCATAATAATAAATGTATTGAAGGGTAATGCTAGGAGTATATACTAAATCTTGGTATGGGGTAATGTGCTTGTTCACTGCTCAGTTCAGACGGTATTATCTTCATTACTACAAATACAATTGTGCTGTGAGATGAGATATGGATGGGCAGTTATTGTTTTTTTACTCATTTTAGGAACAACTATTATATTGCCAGCGCAGCGTAACCGCTCAGCCTTTTGGGAACATTCATGTAGGATATAGCGTAAAAGAGAGTAAATTACATGAAGTAAATATATGTACTTTCATTGTATTTCCATTCCTGCTTTAATTGTTGGACAGAAGCGGAGACTTCATGCTTGATAATAATATTTAAGATTTTATGCATACATACCCCTGTAACTCAACTCATTAGAGGACGTCCAGAATTAAATAGCCCATAAATATATCAAACGGTAAACTTGAATTAAAATGTACATAATATGTATTTAATCTTTTTCCGTCCATGAAGTCCCACAAAAGGTACAGGGCCTCAGTTTCAGGTTCAAGCTAGATACAAGATTTTAATCCGGTAACATAATTTGATTCTGTGAACGTCGCAGCAGAGTAAAAAACGCGGGAAATTTCTATCCTGTAATGCTAAATTTCAGGGGGGGATTCATAATGAATTGATTCATTTTAATAAATGCGTGGAAAACTTGATATCGCTCCTTAGTTTTACTTAATTACTTTGTCGTTACGTACTATGCACTATAATATGTAAAAATAATTATCGAACATGCAATTTTCACGATATTACGGTACGTGGTAGTAAGTAATCCTTGCAATTTGTATTTTGTAATTCCACGCGAATGGGTAAATGGTGAGGAAAAAACCATTTGAATTGATTCACATACATTCTTGTATTTTGGCGCCAATGACAAATTAAAAGTTTTCAAACAAATTAAAGGCAGTTTTCGAATTGTGGGCTGCTATTGTGGGGTTACATGCGACATCTTCTGTGAGATTTCTCTCAGCTTGTTTTCGTAGCATCATCATCGCATGCATGATTCTGTATAGTATAGTGGTGTTGTGGGGCACTCTGTGATGATGTTAGGAACTACAGAAACAACTTTTTTTGTTGCTTTCGCATCATCATCATCGCATGCATTCATTCAGCTTTCAGTAGACGACCAACGAAGACGAATACAATCGCAAAGCAAACGAAACAGAAAGAAACGTAGAATAGAGAAAAAAAACATAATGCATTGATAATATATATGGCTGCGCAAGGGAACATCCTCACCACAATAATAATCTCACGTAGAAATTTTAGGCAGTATTTTATGTTATGTCGATACACACACAGAATTATTTTGTATATATTTTTGTGTATGATATGATATATTTTAGTCAAGTCGGCCTCCATCTCCATCCAATACTCTTTTTAATGCATCCCGAAAATCGTGTATCCAGTTGCGAGAAATAAAGTGTTTTCCTCACTATTACGGTATTAATTTTTAAGCCTCTATTCTATTCACAGAGAATACTATTTTATATGAGCGTATAATGCATGTAGTTCTAGTAGTATGCAATAATGTACACGACACAATACAATACACATACACACACAAGAAGAAATAGAAAAAAATAGAAAGAAAGTGGCGACATTCTTTAGTAGCCCCTGCTCTCCGCAAAAAGTCCCAAAAGTTGTCTAACATTGACCCAAAAGAGTGTGAAAGGTAAAAAAATAGATTTACTGATCAAAACAGAATATTATCAGCCCGCCCCAGAAAGTTGTGTGAGGCATCATCGTCCGAAGGAAAAATTTTTTTTGCTAAGATATTCGCAAATTAACCCAGTGAGGTGGCTTGATATTCACTAACGCCTTGCATCTCTGTAAGGCTTCGGTTTACGCAACGGAGAGAGGGTTAGTGGGTAAAACTGAGACTAGAATGACATGATAGATTTTATTCCCTTTGTCCGGCACCTAATTATTATTATTATTATTTTGTATTTACAGGGGAATGTAAGATTTGAGCGTGTCACTGGAGTGGAAATACTAAGGCAAGTGGAAGGGATTGAGTATGGTCCGCAACTATAAGAGGAAAACAGAAGATCGATGGTCGAAGGAAGACCTCCTGGAGGCCCTGGTCTGTATTAAAGATGCCAAACTGAAAATAAATGATGCAGCCAGGCAGTATGGGATATCGAGAGCGACGCTCTATAGACAATATCAGAAGTTCATCTTGGCTGGAGGGAAGTGTGATGTCAATCAGTTCAGAACTTGTGGAGGCAATCCGATCCTCACCAAGGTCGAGGAGGATGTTCTGGAAAAGACCATTAGGGACTTGAGGGAGCAAGGTTTCACAGTCACTTCCAGTGACATCAAGAGAATTTGCTTCGAGTACTGTGACTCGAACGGGATTCCGAACCAATTTAACCAAGAGAAGCGGATGGCCAGTGATGACTGGTATTATGGATTCCTCAAGAGACATCCTGATGTCAGAATACCCAAGCCGGGCGGTGGTCACTCTGCGAGTCAGAGCAGCGCTTCCGAAAGTAGTGGCAATGGAAATGGTAAGTGAGCATTTCAGTTATATGGGGAATGTGAATGGACATGGACATTGAATAATATGCTTAATTTTTAATAAATTGCAGCGCCTTCCTCTGCTCCTGAGAGAGCTCCAAAGTTGAAGAAGAAGAGCCTTTCTCCAGCGAAAAAGGCCATCTCAAATATTCGCCAGAGTCCTACAAAATCTTCAGTCCAAACAGTTTCGGGAAGCCCGAGCAGAGTTACCGCCGCTACTACACAAGCTATTTTTACAGAAATCGCTAATATGGGCTCGTCTCCAACCAAAGGGAAAAAACAAATCGAAGCTACTACCGTAGCAAATAATGCAGCCGCTGCCATGAAGAAACCTCTGAAAAGATTAGGTGGTGGGAAGGATGTGAACCGGAAAGGGCGGAAAGGTAATCCAAGCATTCCAATTGTTAAGGAAGAGTTCGGTGATATGGAGGAGGTGGATGAAGAAGACCAAATGACACAAGAGATCAACATGATGGACACTCACAAAGACGGTAGTGATGAGGACTGCACGAATGATGACGAACTTTTAGAGAAACTATTAGATATGTAGTGTTGTGGTTTTTAAAAAATGGCTGCATAAAAAAGCCATCATCACATTACTAACTAAAATATCGGTTTTAAAATATTATATCTTTTGGAAACTTAACAATTTACATACATACATATACATACATACATACAGAGTGGTAAAAAAAACTTTCGACTGAAAAGTAAGATCTTTTTACTTGTGAATTTTAGAAGACGTTAAAGTTCAATTACTTGTTAATTATACATTTTATCTATCTATTATTGCAATAGGTGTTAAGTATTTACAAATTGTACATATGAAACTATTGTGTCGAATTCTTTAATGATGACTGAAGCTGATGTGTATTTCCTAGCCTACAATTCCAAAAGAAAAAATATATATATTCATATTGTATGCAGCGAGTTAGATTTTAAAAATAAGCCTAATTCAGTGCGTAAGTGTTTGTTTTGAGTATTTTCCCCTTCTTTCGTTTGTAGTAAGGTCATTAATTACTTCTCTTTTACTTAGTCAGTTTTAAGTAGTGATGCTATTGTAGCGTTGCACAAATTTTTTTTATTTGTACAGTTAAATAATCTTTAGCAGTTTAGCTATTGTTAATATTTTTCGTTATTCTTCCCATCAAACTAAAAATCTAGTGAAGCGTGGTGGAACAGTGGTCAATTGGTCAAAATTTTTTCTATACATCCTGTCGCCGATCTACCTTTTACGACGACCCATTTAATCGCGAAAGCAAAAACAGCAGCAGAATTTTTTTTACCAAGTTGTGAGTGAATGAAGTGGACTGGCTATGATATAATATAAAGATGATGCAAAACTGTTAACTACATACGGTTAACTTGAATACATTTCAGTGACCTATATAATTTTTTTCGTTGCTCTGTATGTTTCGCACCAGAAAACATGCAGTTGCTCCGGATCCTCCTTGGTCATTTGCATTTGCCACAAAATACTAAGTAATTCTATAAGTGCAAAAAAAGATTCTAATGTAGCACAAAAAAACAAATATCGAATAATATTACCTATATGTAATTAATAACTGCAAGCGCCAACGGTGTCGTGTATATTGTATTCGACATAATACGCGTAATTGCATTGTGACTAATGAATAATGGCGATATTCATTTTTGAACTTTTAATATTTTGTAAACAAAAAGAAAAATTATTATGCTGGCCGTTGTAAGCGCAGTATGGGTGCTAAATGCTAATCTTGGCCACTTTTTTTTGGAAGGGACGCCAGCAGCAGAGCTAGTGCTACACGCCGACAACCAAGCCTAGCAACAACTCCTTTTGACATAGAAGAATTCTTCTTCTTACAATTTAATTACTATATAGTTACGTAGTTCTTGGTTATTAATTTTTTATGGTTTGTGTTTGGTTGGTGATGGTGAAAGATATGCGATGCGATTGTAAAAAAAGAATTGGAATCGTGTGTAATGTGAAATTTATTGTCAGTCCATCCTTTGAAACTGTTAATTAGTTATATGTATTAAATATGGAATATTTTAGGCAAAAATCAACAGTTTAGAAGTAGTTAGTTATATTATATATTTGTCTCTATGTATCGTTTTATTGATCTAAAAAATAAAAGTGAAATATATATATTATATGTAAATTGTCCTCGAAATGACAAAAAGTGCTCTCAAGGGCATCAATTTTTTTTATTCATGAAGCGAATTATGTACTACAACATTTACATTACGTTTTTAAAACATGTTTTGATAATTTTGAAAATATTATACAAGTACAATTTTGCGAATTAATCACCAATTTCATATTTCAGGAAGTGTGTTTTATTGAAATTTAAAAGTTTGATTTGTCAAATAAGTATAATTATAATTATACACTAAAATAGGGATAGGTCTGTGGAAGAATATTTTTTTCCAAAAAAGGTGGAATTATTCTAGAGGCATATATAATTAATTATATTCTTTTGGTTGATGAACTAGTGTGTGTGTACATACTGTATTTCAATATAAAATTTTAATTAGCTAAGCAACTGCAAACGACTATATAAGAGCTATTTAAAGTCATAACGAAGCAGATTTTTGTGGGGGCACGCTGTGATAACATAATAGGTAATTGACATTGTATTTGAAGTACGGCACAGTAGTAATGCAAAAACTAGGCTAAAATATTTAAAATTTCAAAAGAATCCATAAATTAGCTACATATTTATTTCTAAACAATCTCTACTAACTAACACGGCTAACAGCTTTCCTGCTGACGCTAATAACGTCCACCAAAAGAAATAGTTTTATTGGCGGAGGAACTGTTGCTTCCATTTGACATTTTCAAAATGCCCCCATTGGGCTTCCCATTCTGCTGCTGATGATGATGATGATTACTGCCAGTCTTGTTTCCATTATTACTTGTACATTTCCCGTTACAGTAGGAAGAAGCTTGATTTTGGCATTGATTGTGAACACCGTGATTTGTCGCTGCAAAAACTGCCATTTTTGCGTTCTGCTGAGCGGGATTGTTGCACGTATTCAAGTTGCACCCGGACAGGGCGTCTTCAAGCTCTCTGTGCAAAATCACCTCGGCCTTTGCTCCATTCGGGCCTCCAGATCCCTTCCCTTGTCTATCCGACCTACTGTATGCGGATGAATACCCAGCCATGCGTGCCATTTTGTCATCCATTCCCGCATAATGAATATGCGGCTGAGGAGCAGGGCCCTTCCCGGAGAGCTTAGCTCCTTCATTGAAATAAAATGGGGGAGGCTTTTGTACATTTTTCGGGGGATTTTTTAGACGGAAGGATTCGAGGGATTCCATGTCCACTCCTCCCATTTGAGGACTTCTTATGCGCGGCGGGGAGGGACTTGGACTAGGGCTATTTGAATAATCTGGAGAGGGGCTCTCTGGTCTTGTGTCATTGGTCGGGGGAGAGGCAGCTTCCTCCCTATTTACAGCCTCCTCATTCACCATCGGTGTCGGGGAACTCACGTGATTCTTCCTCGAGTCACTGGCGGCGTTGGCGTTGTTCTTTGAAGATTTTTTCGGACTATCCGCAGACGATTGAGACTGAGCGTGGCCGTTCCTTTCCTCGATAATGACAGGCTTGGCTGCGAAAGCTGCAATAGGGACGGGCTTAGTGTTTGGCTTCGGGGTTGGACTCGCTGCTTGAAATGTTACAGATTTCTCGACTTTCTTTGCCACCGGCGCCTCTTTCGCAGAATCTAGAAAGCTGGCAGGTGGAAGCTGAATGGTGGAGAAAAAGAGACTCATTTCATATTTCATCATTAAAACATTATCAAAAATTCAGCACATTTTCTATACCTACTCATATTTAACTTTTCTGAATCATGTTATCTTATAATCGTACTTTTTCGTTTGTCTTGTCGACCATCATGTCATTTTAAACTATTTTTTGAAGTACATAAATGAAAATACTGAATTACATATTTTCACAGAAGCTCCTTTTTCCATACGAAAAAGTAACTTTGCGATGGTGAACATAAAAAATTGATACATGAATCGTTAGTAAAATTAAGGTCATTTGATTAAAAGTGTTGTTTAAAGTTAAGGACAAGAAACACAGAAAAGATCAAGGCATGCCATGATTGTCACAAGAAAGATTACTGAATCATGCATATTATGTTTCTAATTAAATCTCAACAAGTTAGAAAATTAAAGTAAATTGCTGTGCGTAATAAAAATGAAAAGAGAAAGTAAGGAAAGTTAAAGAGTAAGTTTGTGTGAAGAGGGTATTTTCTTGCCTGTCCTTTATTATGGGTGGTCCATTTTGTCGCTGAAGAAGCCGGGCTTTTTTCCTTCTCCTAAAGTAAAAAACCGAAAGCAATTGTCTAAAGACTAAAAATTATATAAGAAACGTGCACATGCAAAATATTATCTAGAACCATGTTTCACTTAAAAAACAGTCATTCAATTAAATTGGAAACAAACCTGCGCCATGTGTTAATTAGATATATGAAGCAAACATTATTTTTGCTTACAAAATACGGTTTAGTTTGAGAACGTGAATAGTGAACGGAAACTTTTTTATTTACACGGTCAAGATCGGGTGAACAAAGTTAGTATAAGGTTAATTAAAAGTTAAATAGAATTATTATAGCTCATATTTACAAAGCGGCATATATGTATTTTCATGAAAGCATGTAATAATATGGAAATGGAAATAGCAAGCGCGTGAGGAAAACTTACAGCGGGGAAGAGGAATTTTGGGGCAAGGGGAAACTGGGCGTTATAACTGTTTTGAAATCTACGAAATCAGGAGGAAAAGATGGGATGACTTTTCTAAAAATAACTATAGCTTTTTTTCAGGAGGACTCATGTATTTATAAAGTAAAGTTGAAAGAAATAATTGAAACGTTTTATCGTGGGAAAAAATGGACAAAAGTCATAATTTTTTGTCTTTGTTCCAAGTCCCTAATTTCCTTTAAGAAAATTTCGAGTCTGCGGATAATTTATCTGATATTTTTTCATTTATCTCTATCTCTACTTCTATTTTAATTAATGTTTTTAGATATGTAAATCATTAAGAGAAGTGGCGGTAAACGTTACTGGTGGTGGGGGAGGTGGTGATTTATTGCGAATCACGTGCTTGGACACTTCACGCTCAGTCTCCGCACATTCCTGGTGCTGTCTCTCAATTCGAAGTTGTCTCTGTCGGACAATGCCTGCGACACGTTGAGCAACCATGTTTCTCTCGTGATCTATTTCCTTCTGAATTCGGCGGTTTCTCTGCGCCTCCGATTCCTAAAGAGGAAATGGTGGATGTAGTGGCCAAAAAGCAGACATAATAGTAGTTATTAGGTTACTTTCTCTCACACAAAAAACAAAATTACGATAAAAAAAGTAAGTAGAGTAAATACTACTACGACTAGTCATATCGACTAGTTAAAAATGCCTTCGCAGTTTGAGCCTTAAATGACTTATCAAGAAGGGGATTTTCTAGAGAAAAAGCTCAGCTAAGTACGTTTTTTGTTAGGAATTTAAACTACGGTCATGACGCAGTTTGTATGTACGTAATGTATTGGTATGTATAAATGTTGGAACGTGCCAGACTAAAACTTAAAAGCAGATTTTGGATAAAGTTAGTATATTGCAGGATTAGTGGATTTAAAAATATATATTGCTTGCTAAAATAAGAAGATTGAAGATACTAATATAGTCTGACATTCGTAATAACGTGACGTTGCAAAAATCTTTCTATTTTTTTTGGTGAATTGATTTTGGATTTGATCCTCTTTTGTCTTCCGGGAAAATATTATTTACAAAATGATGATATTTTAGAAGTAAACTGATTGGAAGAGAAATTTTTGGAGAGTTGGGAACGTACCCCTGGAATAGCTCCGGTGTCTTTGTTTTCCCCTTCTAGAGTGTGTGCGAACATTTTTCGATGCGCACGCTTGAACTCTTCAATTAACTGGAAGGGTAAATCATAAAAATAATTTAAGAATAAATGACTCTAGGAATAAATAAATTTTTTAAGGAACTTTTGGAAAAGAACCTGCTCGTGTTGCTGTCGTTTCTCTTGGTCGATCGCAGTTGAGAAGAGGTTCTTCTTTTGCTCTACAGTTCCAGGCCTCGGCTTCTCATCTTCCTTAGGTTGGGGATTATTTTCGCGTCGCTGAGAACAGATCATAATTTTAGATTTTAGATAACAAATTAAAATACAACTGAGTGAGTAACTTAATTGATTGTATTTCGCAGTGCCTTAAAAGGGTTACCTCATTTCTTTTCAAAATTTCCTGATTCAAAGCGCCAGCCAAGCTACTCGCTGATTCCGTAGTACTTGAACCATTCGAAACAATGGACGGCGACTTCTGCAACGTCCTCCTTTTCTCCTCCTGAAAATTGTTAATTAATTTCGATATTTTTTTAATTTAAAGTCATATAAGCAATATTTGGTTATAATATAATGGTGTTGAGTGCACGCAGGAGGCCTATTAGCCACATGCGCCTTGAGACCCAAAGTATCACATTCAATTTACCTCAAACTTTCGCTTTTCTTCCTCTAGCCGCTGGGCCTCTTCCAAGAGCCGCTTTTGCTCTTCCTCGAGCTTCCTTCGCTCTTCGGCAAGACGCTCTTCCTCAGACCGTAATCTACCCTGGGGGTCCTCTCCCCTTACCTCGATTACTATTGTTTCCTTCTCTGCCTTCCGCCATGCTTGTTCCACTTCATCCCATTCCATGTTCTTATCAAGAGCAATGCTTCTCTTGCTTGATGACCTGAAAAAAACGCAATGATATTTTAAGTTTTCCTGAAAATTTTGCATGTGTGCAAAAAAAACTTTTCTTCAGTTAATTACCCTTCTTCGTCACGCGGGCTATTTTCTTCGGTGACCATGGACAACCTCTTACTGGCTTGGTCATTCTCATGCACAATAATATCTCCAGGACCTGTAGTACTTATGGAGGCAGAAGACTCACTCGGAGCGTTCGATCCACTGGAAGCGTGTATATCCCCATTCAAGCTACTCGCGGAGCTGTTGTACCCACTGGATTCTCCAGGAAACAGATCTGACGCGGCTCCCTTGAGCACGATCAAATTCAAGTGTTTGCTCGACTTAAGATAATAGACAGCCTGAAAGAAATTTCAAATATACATTTCCGTTATATTCCATTCCATATTCATATTATCATTATCATGCATGTCATTTTTTTTATCATTCGTCATCATCAGTATCAGACTTAGAATTGCATGAGCAAATGTTGCAGTTGCAGCCTACCCCATTAATTATAAGATTATTTTTTGAACTCATACAAAAACCATTTTTCTCTGCCAGGCCCTTGACTTATCATGTCTATGCCTTCAAAAAAATTCTTATGAATGGTTTGTTTTTGAACCACTAAAAATATATTCATGCTCTGCGCTTGAAAACTGTGTATCCTATCCTATCATTTGACATGGTGTGTAGGTACGGAAATAAAAAAAATGTTACATATGAAGAAAAAAAAGATTTCCTTGCTTCTCAAAAAAATGATCACGATGATGATGATGATGACGGTGAAGGGAAACGAAGCGTTCAATTTATTCTTATTCCGATTACTCCTCCTTGCATTATGTACTTACTTATTGCTTTTGCACATTGCTCAAAAAATTGTAACGGGACCCAGAAAACGCGGAAACATGCATGATGTATCAGACT
Organism: Seira ritae; assembly: GCA_027744415.1. Taxonomy (NCBI): domain Eukaryota; kingdom Metazoa; phylum Arthropoda; class Collembola; order Entomobryomorpha; family Entomobryidae; genus Seira; species Seira ritae. The sequence goes on along the minus strand of JAHZNI010003439.1, from coordinate 542 downwards.
AATCGTAAGATCATGATTCATGATCATACCGTACACACCGAACGAATTAAAGGGAGGTGTGTAAATACTATTTTAGGTTGGATCGAACATATCCATACACCTGCGTAAAAATATTATTTATTCTGCATAGCAATCATAATCATAGTCTTTAAGAAATTTCTTGGAGTTTATGTTCCATTGTTTTTTTGTAAAAATACATGCATTCATTCCATCAAATCAAATCAAATCACTCGATGAAAAAATTATGGAGGTGATGGTGATATGCTAAATAATCCATTGTATTTTTTGCGGAGGATGACAAACAACAAACAAGTAAAGTGCTGATGATGTGATAATTGTAATTACCTCAGCGAAGGGAATGTGAAGGAAGGAGTGTCCATTGCAAGCGAGTACTTGGTCTCCCGGACGAAGGCCGGCTTCTCTGGCAACCCCATTCGACTTGGTGGACTGAACGAAAATCCCCGGTCTTTCTGGAGGTCCCTTGCAAATACTGCAAATTACAGAGAAAAAAATAATACACTTTAAATAATTAAAAGGGCAAT
>JAHZNI010003438.1:0-17596 GCA_027744415.1 Seira ritae | reverse complement strand
ACAATTTGTAATGCGTATATGAGAGTATTTTACGACAGCACTAAAAAATCTCTCTTTGAAAATCCATAGTCCAGTAACCGCATTATGAAGATCTAATTTTAGCAACACGATTACTATACTACTATTGATACCTTCGTAGAAAACAGCAACTCTACAGACTCACAACAGTGGTGACAGTGGTAGAGTGCGATGATGCAACTAATTCTTCAGTCTGGACTCTTTTTAAAATACATACATACAAAGCGTAACATATTTGTTGTTCATTTAGAAATATTTTTTTCTTACTACGCCATTATTAGAGATTTAAGAATCTCAAGACAGAAAAAGAGCAAACGAGATTCTAGAATTCAAATTCGTGAAATCATGGAGATTTAATGAAGATTACTCATATCATCATACTTGTGATCATTTGATTTTGAGAATGTGACTTAGGTAATTGAGTTTCTAAATCGGATTTTTTATAGACGAAGAGAGATTATGGAAAGCAAGGACTTCCATTTAAGAATACCTACCAAGGTAAGCCATGTAACATCGTTTAAGTATTCCACCCATCGCACAACATCTTTTAGAAGACTATTTTCTCATTCTTTAAAAAAAATTACCTCAAAGGTTTGAAGTGCGCAAATAATAGTAACAGCCGCATGTTTAATCCTCGGCAGCAGAGAAAATATGTCGTTGATAGATTGACAATATATATTTTTCTTATTACATAAGTATCTCGTTTCCCTTTCATTAGAGCAGCTTCCAGTGGAAAAAATGCACCGTTCTATGATGACTATGACCCATAAAACTATAGTGTGATAAATTGAAAAAGAAAAGTGGAGAGGAGCAAGTACCACGTCCGTCCGTTGTTGATGAACAAACATTATCTGTTATCAGCATCGACCGATTAGGTAGAAGCTGTGTTATGTACACAAAAGATTATCGAAAATGAAAATAAATTTGGACGATGACAAGCTAGAGACAGCGGCCCGCCTGGTGAAAATAAAACTGACGTCCTATACGTAATCACTCGAGCGTTGCATTTTTATGCTTAATCCAGACAATTAAAATATGTGCCAGAGTGAATCATAAATTACGGAAATTATTATTACATCTGCACTCCAATAGGTAGCGCGCTTACAAGGAGATGTGAAAATCTTGGATATGAAATAGAAATGCACACACGGAAATATTTTTCAAAGTTGAAAAACTAAACAATTAAGTTACCCACCCAGTCTACTTTATGAATACGTGGTCCATCATGAAATAAGTTTGCATCAATTTCTTAGCGTCTGCGAAATGTGCACAAGACTGATTGTTTTTTTCTTCTCATTTGCGTTTTAGGGGATTATTAGATGACCTGTGAGAAATACAAATATGTAGTATGTACCTTCTTTTGGCTTGAACAAACGAAGGAAAAATGTTTTTCGCATCTAGCGTTTCCCTAACAGTGCATTTTCTTGAACCCTGTTTTTCCTCAACACCTTTACTAATTCATATAAAAAATAATAATTCATTATTGAATCAAGACGAGGAAAGAAAATGTAATGCTCTCGCTATTTTCTCGCTCCACCTGGGTGCCTTAATAAAAGTAGAAATCAGTGAATTGTAAAATACACATATGTATCCACTCTATTTATTCCCTCTTAAAAAATTTAAGCCGAGTGTTAACAATGCTCTTCCGAGGTAGAGAGGGAGGACTGAAAACGCTCAACATGATCAACAAGAATCAAGAGCGAAAATTTTTTTACGAGAAAGATGAAAAATGCTTGCAGAGCGTGAAACACAAAAGAAGATAATAAATTCTGAGTTTTTCCCACTTTGCCATATGTACCGTAATTAATGTTAGAACAACTGAAAACATTTTTTAAAAAATCATATTGCATAATTAATTACTCGAGAATAGGAATTGAATGTTTCATCATCGTAGGTTCACCAGACCTGGTCAGAACATAAATAATCTACAGGTACACATATGTACTAAAATTCATTGAGCTTAGCTGGCAGATTTCAGAAAAAACACTGTTAGACAAGCTGGACTGAGCAAGTAACGTTGTTACTTTTCCCCAACAACAAAAAATATTCTCTCGTTCTCTTAAAGAAATAATGCCTGTCTCATAACGAACTTTAAAATCGCTTTAAAATAATAGATACCATATTATGTACTTCAAATGGAATAACATCATGCTTCAGAATATTTTTGATTACGGATGAAAAAATGCCCTGGAAGTCTGAGAGACTCATGGAAGGGGGCAAATATAACTCCTCCGTATTAACTTCGACGACAAAAGAATAAGTTCAGTTTCTAAGATTATGTTGGGCAGACGAGAAATGCTTAATATGTGGGATCTTATTTAAAAAGTACTGAATAATGCAATCCAAACACAATTGAGAAAGCAACTTACGCTAAGGTAGGACAACGGAGAAACCATTGATGTAAAAAAGGAGCATCCTCATAACTATCCCGTTGACATTCAGCTTCAGCATTCATATCCATCTCAATAATAGCCAATACCAAAATTAATTATTTTCCACAAGAAAACGGAAAAGTCACATTTTCTCTCATGCAACAAGTTAGCACGCGCAACAATCTGAAACTGATATTGATCGTTTTGGAGAGGATGATGGAGTGGACTTCTTTTCCAAATCTTTCGTCATGATTCCAACGACAACTCGAGTCATGTGTGAGATAAGCTAAACTGAAAATTTTAAGCCTATCATCATTTTCCGCATGTCTCTGACGATATATGACTATTGCTATAAGAACAAAATTGAACGCGGAGAAACGTGTGCTGCTAGCCACATTCAAAAACGGCACGTAATACTTATTATTACTATTATTCTTCTTCTTCTTGATGAAGTCACTAAGATACAGAGAGTCTAAGAAGGTATTTTGATATGTATAGAAGAGCGAGAGTGGATATTTTATGTCTCTTTTTTTCTGTCCGTCCGTCGTATTCGTTTTTTTTCTTCTTATTCTGCGTTCACCAGTCACCAACTCTTTCGCCTTATTCTCAGAGTGGAAAATGGATGCTGCAGCAGCACGATGCTCTTTTTTGACGATTCAAGTGAAGATAATGATGTTGATGATGATAGTGTTGGAGAGAGAGAGAGAACAAAAATTAGAGATGTATTTTTGCTTCCTCTTCTTCAACTTCGCTTCTTCCTCTTCCCTTGTATTGCATGTTTTTACTCAACTCTCCAGAGATCCAACAAGTCATGTGTAGTAGTAGTGTTAGTATTGAAACAAAGCAGTCTTTAGTTTTTCTTCCAATATAGACGAATGGAAAAAACTGAAGGCACTTTTGTGAAATCGGTAGAGAACTTGGTTAAATGCACCTTTTTAAGAACATCTTCGTAATATATGTATAACTCCGGCAATAATACAATTTCAGCTTAGAAATGCTTGGATCCTCATACACTTCCTATTATCTTGTAGACAGAGCATCACTTTTCCAGAACCTCTAGGCCTAATATTTTGGAAATCACTGGCAAAAGGGAGTATCAAACAAAATTCCGTTTCGATTTTTTTCATTCAATCTTACAAGAACTCATGTCGTGTGAACTAGAAGACGAACACAAGAGTTGCACAGGACAAACCATGGTATTTTAATAAATGGCTATAATTTGTTAACTATCTATAATATATTCTAAATTTTCTCCAGGCCAAAAGACAAAACAAAAATGATCCTCTAATCCAAGAAAACCGTTGTTGAACGCACAGGAAAATGTTAAAACAGAATTTCCTTCAGAGACAATGTGATGATGATATTTAGGAGAGAAGGCACGATTCAATTCAATGTACTTTTAATGCTTATATTGTTGGTAGGCATATCCAAAAAAATCTTTTCTTCTGCTTCTTGTAATTCACATTGAATCTCACTCACTGTGCTGAATGGTTCATCTATATGTATAGCTACTTTCGATGATGACGATGATAATGATGGTTATGTTCTGTAAGCGTAGCAGCTAAAAGCGCGATAAAAAAATATTCGTATTTTTTAGCGAAACGCAACTGCACAGCTCAGCTTCTGTTCTGAGACTGAGAGTCTTCATCAGTGAATGGGGACGATGGACGGACGGGGGATGGGATTGTCTGTTGGATGACGACCCATGCAGGCAGGCAGCATCTTTTTTAGGGAAGGGCTTTTACCACAAATCATTTTCAAGCTTTACATTGAGAAACATTCAGAAAAAAAGGATACACATAATATAATGCATTCACATTACTTACATACACATACACACACACAACTCTACTAACACATCAACAATCCTACTTAGTACATGGCCACATTCATTCCTCCCTGCTTTACTTGTTGCTCCTTTTTTTACACGGTGCTCTGCTCATCGCTCGTTCACTTTACTCAAAAAAAGCAACTTTACTCTTCTGCTCACATTCTCATTCTACTTTATATTTTTCGTTGAACATTAGCCAGCAAAAGCGAAAAAAATGAATGTGATGAGCAGCATCACCTAAAACTTCACCATCATCATCATCAGCATCAACATCATCTCTCTCTTTACTTTTATTCGCCCCTTGAATAATAATACGTAAGTACAAGTACATACATACATTCATTTATTTAGAAAGAAGCTGAACTGAACCATCATCATGATCAACATCGTCGTCATCATCATCATCATCTTCACCACCATCGCATCACCCACAAAATATAATGTTTTATATCCTCAGCATACAAAGACTATAATACCTAGATACACATTCATCCATCCATTTTCTCTTGTACACATTGTGTATCCTCCGGAACACATAGAATTATGTACATTCAAACATTATTATTACCATCCAAATCCAAAAACCTCTTTGCTCCTGCTTTTGAAGTTGAAAGATCTCTCGAAAAATCACACAGAGAGAGAGAGGAAGAAGAAAAAATCTTTCGTTTTCTTCGTCTCCTTCTGCCTTCTTTCTATGTTGCCACTACTGACTGACTTGACTTGGCTGTAACAATCAAAGCCGTACCGCGATACATGCTTGCTGTTTGCTTGCATCTCAATTGAAGAATATAAGGCTTTTTAAAAATTGTTTTTTCTTCTTCTTCACTTCTTCTGATTCTTCATTCTACTGTTCTTCAGTTTGAAATACAATGTGGTTTTTTTTCTGCTGCTTTCCGAGATTAGATGAGGAGCAAGCGAATGAAATGGTTATGCTGAATGCTCTCTCAACTAAAAACTTCTTGTTTCCCCGAACGAACGAAACGAACAAGTTGTAATGATGATAATGAAGTAAGAAATAAATGGTTAGAGTAACAGGAGCAATAAACCATTTCAATTCAGTGTTTACTCTTATGCAACAATAATACCAATCCCCTGAGAGAAGGGGATAAATGTAAGTAATTAATGCTATTTTATATTTCTTGCCAATGCATCACAGTCTACACCAGCAGCACTAGCACTTGATCATGCGTTAAGTTGAGAAAGAAAATTTCATACTTACCTTTTTTTAAGAAAATTTGCACAAAGGGAAAAGAGGATCCATATTTCGATATTACAAGAGTCATTACAATTTATTAACGAAAGGCAAACTACATACTTGAGTAGAATTTTTCCGTGCCTCAAAAATTAGGACTGAAGACGGGAAAAGGTATCGAAGATACGAAATATTATGTTTAAAAATCAAGGTACCTTGAAAATGTTGAGGGAAAAATTAAACATGAACTTTTGTTATCATCATCAGCCACATCCGCACATCATCCCTACAAAAAAAATTTTCTCACAGTGAGAACCATCAAAGGTAGCAATGCGATGTTGATGAGATTTATTTTTATTTTTTCACGGATTGAACAGCTGCTGTATGCTTCATCTCCTGATTTTAGGATTTTTAGTAGAAATCAAAAACCTTTCTTCGGATGATTCAAACTGACTGCTAAACGTTTTCAAACCTTTCGAAGGGGTTGCTCGAGAATAGAAAGCTTGCACGTATCATTACTCTAACGGCTACCTTGTATCACAACATATTAATTTTTTCTCCTGGGTGCGTTGGGTTGATATTGACTGAAACCTTATTTGGATGAGACCAGGTAAAATGTATGAGCATCCATGAAAAAAATCTCGTTCTTTTCTCGATGAGTGAACCAAACAGTTAGTTACGTAATATAACCTTGGTATAATCGGATCGATTGGAATCAGAGCAACAGTTGGTAAAGGCTAGAGAATAGTTTAGAGGCTAGACCGGACGCCTGTTGCATCCGCATCCCCATCCTATCCTTAGACAATGTAGTACCACCTTCGCCACATGGTCTTCCGTGAAAAGCCCACGGGAGGATTTTTAACCCCTTTTTTATAAGAGTCGATTCAATAAAGGTGATTTTCTCGTTTATGAACTCGTTCTCGTTGTACTCCTTCTATGCAGCAACATTCATCATTGATAATGATGATGATGACGGTATGTATCCGGTGGACTACGACTACGACTACACTCACTACAAGAGGTACAGAGAGAGAGAGAGAAAAGAAGAAGGATCCTCATTCATGACAAGATTTTTTTCACTCCCTTCAAAACTTATTATTATCTCTCTACCGGACAGGCTCTCTTCGTCTCCTTGTAAAATGCTTACCTATATGTTTCCATTCAGAATGAAAAAAATACATCAACAATTTCATTCTGACTTTTTCCCCTTTACGAATCACTTCTCAAACAGAGGAAGAAATCCTTGAGATGTGATAATGAATAGTAAAGGAGAGAGGCAATCATAGGGACTAAAATCTACATAATGTCATAAAATAACATTGTACTTGGGTCAATCAGTACTGCGCGCCACTACCAAGTACCAACTAATGCGGGAGGGAGTACTTGTGTCGAATCTGCCGAGATCATAGTGGAAATAGAAATTCCAACATGAATTATTATTATTGACCATACGAAGAGTTTGAATTTGAATGCTTCTTTTTAGTCTCGTTTCCGTTCCTTCGACCCGGCAACTTTGACAGCTTTCTTTTTCACAATCGACTATCATCATCATAAAGAAGACTTCTTCCTTCGCCTCAAATCTTCACAAAATAAGTATTCCAATTTAAAAAAGAGATTTGATTCCATGTAATGTAATGTAATGTAATGTAGTAATGCATGACAAACAAGTTTCAAAGAAGCAACAAGAAGAGCAAGCACGGGAAGAAGTTTGAACTTTTCTTCAGCCATATCATATATTTTCGTTGAAGAAAATAACAGCATTTACGGTACAGGCAGCAGAACCACCACCACCACCATTTTCTTTCTTCATCTCCTTCACTGCATTTCTATTTTCTTCGGCGTTCCTTCTTCATCGCCAACAAAGTCTGCTATTGAGAGGCGCCTACCCACACAAAACAGAGCAGACAGGGGAATAATTGTGTACTCGAGAAAATAATCTGTGCACATTACATGTATCCTATGCAATGAGAGAAAGAGAGAGTATAATATGCATAACGACTCAACCAGAGTTCAGAAGAACTGAACGGACCAGTTTTAGTTTGCGGGAAATTCTCCTCAGCAGTAGAAAAAAATATATAGCTCGTACCTACATACATACCCTCTCTTGATTTTTTTCTCAAAGAAAACAACATTTCTTCAAAACTCTTAATCCTTCTTCATATTACAGAGTGCACGAACTCACAACACAGCACATTCATACCATCATCGAATAGAATATATTATGTATGTAGTGGCAGTAGCAGGAAGAAATGGATTCTTCATGAAGAAGGGAATTATAAAAACGCGTGTGTGCTAACAAACTCGTATGTGATTCAGCATTCCCCACAAGATCAAATATATGCGCTCGCTCACATTTTTACTACTTGAAAGTGCGTGGATGTCTATGTGTGCGTGCACTATTCAACCAAAGTCGAAGAAGAGAGAATAAAGACGGGTTTTCATTACGCCTCTTTACCCTGTAATCGTGACATGATGATGATGACGATGGCTTAGGCCATTCTTATTTTTCCACTGACTGATTGTGGATTTTACTTCCCTCCGCCACCGCCGCTCCTCTCCGATCCGCTTGCTGTATGGCAAGTCGTAGGGTGACAGCAATCCTCCTCTCCATTCTCCATGGCGATTGAAAACGAAATGGAAGGGACTCAAAACAAAGCGGATCTTTTCAGAGACAGAAGGATGTCTTAAAAGAGAAGAGACTGATCAAGCAACTTTTAAAACTCCATGTCAATCAGTCTCCTCTCCTCACTCATTCAACTCAATAAATACTAAATTGAAAATAAAGTACAGCTTTTTTCCTTTTCCTATTGATGCATACATTCATCAAAGGGAAAACAGTAAAATCTACTTTGTGTACAAAAATACATGCATGCATTAAATTTTTTCCTTCTCCTCAAAGAGTATCAGGCCAGCAGCCTCTCAAAATCAGTTCTTTCTTCCTCCTCCGCGGAAAGAAAAACCTGATTTCAATAACTCACTCAACTTCAACTCGCAGTTCTCTGTAACGGGTATAGTGCAAGCAAGCAGAAAGAGGAGAGAATCCCGAACAGAAATAGAGGCAGGTGACGACGACGACGACGACAATTATAACAACCATTGAGCCTCTCAACTCAAAGATTTCTTTCTTCTTCTTCATCGCAAGTCAACATAATAATCATCATTCTCTTGATCTGCTGATCACCTTCATCACAAATTCAGTTCACTTTAGTTACTTTTGCACACATGTTTCACGGATTAAAAAAAAGTGCTTTATCTCGGCTCCTCACCTGGCATCAGGATTATTATCGCCATAGGGGCTACCAATGCACATATATGCTTGCATAAAAAGCTTAACAATAAATGCGTGGTACTTTATTTCGAGATAGAAATTGTGCTGAAAATGATCATCATCCTCATCTCATCATTATCATCATCGCATTTCGTTTTTTTCAGTTTTGTTTCATTCATAAAATGCACAAGCATTGAGAGCATAACTATATACACATCATCATCACCATCGCCACCATCAAGTATTATTCACCATTCACGTTTTCCCTACATTACATACTTATATACCTGAAATCGACATTATTTTTTTCTTCTGCTTTTAACTTTTTTCGTCCTTTATTTTGATGAGCCAGCAAGGTGTGTAGGTATAGTAGTGTGAGTGAGTTGAGGGTGATTTCTGCCTGCAATGATGATAGTCCATAGTCTGTATGCTTACCTATGTGTTGTGCGTGCTATGCATTCACCATTATTTCCGAACCTGTTAAGCCGATTCTAGAGGAATTGAGGGATTATCTGCGGTATGGGTTTGATGCTGCAGAAGATGTAGTGATGTGATCACCATAAAATGATGATATGATGAGTACACATTACATACATACCCAGAGTAGAACGCTTTGTCCGATGATGATGGTGCTGGCTAAGGTGGCATGCATGCCACCTCTTAAAAACGGCTCCCGTTCTTAATTACGTATCTGAACTTTGCATGTACTGATTTTAGTTTGCATGTCTGTCTTTCTGTATCTGTCCAAATTTTCCAGTCTCTTATCCACATCCACATTACTTATTCTTCAAACTTTACAAACTAATGAAGTTCTTTTTAAAAAAATCCCAAAAGGTGGCAAAAGTGACCACACCAAAAGTAGAAGGAAGCAGGTAATATTTATAATCGTTTTCAGCGACGTCTTTATAACAGCATAATATGTAATGTAGCTTGTGGCCATTGATACTCATTTCTATTTGAAGAGCCTCATATATTCGTACAGGTTGAATTACTCCTACTTTCTTCAACTTCTTCAGCAAAGAAGAAATTTAAGTGAATCAAAAAATATACAAGTTCACAGTTCAGAGCAACGAGCAGGTATGAACGGACTAATATTTAGTATTTTTAGAACATAATTAATACATTGACTTAAATCGCAATCAAAGTGAGGCAGCGAACCATGAAAAACGATTAAAGCTTTAATTCCCTATTTCACATATTCCCCTCCGTACCGTACGTACACGAAAATTATTTTGAGGGAGCAACTGCTACACTCTTTGGATGAAGTAAGCTTTTGAAGCAAGAGGTAGTATTCAATACAATCAAAATATATGCGAAGTGCAATTTAAGAATTTAAAAAAGAACGCTCGAGTTAAAAAGATTTTTTCTCTATAAACCAAATACATATGATATGACCATATATATACTTATATCTAGGGACGTTGAACGCCTCCGTACTTTATATTGTCATTGTTATTACTTCACTCTTTTTTTACAACTCCTTCAATATTTCTTTTTCGAGCAAGTTAGTCCTTTTTTATGAAACTGTGAATTAGTTCATTCATTTCAGAGGGAGAGCCAGCAGTGCCACATCACATCAAAAGGGAGAGAGAGAAAGAACACTATAAAAATGTCGAGTTCTCTCTGTCTTCTTCTCTTGGTTGGGGCTGCTGGTCAAACTTGCTCGTTTTTGAGGATCAGTGTGTGCCGCGCCTTCTTCTTCTTCGCGATAAAAATTTATAATACCTAAGTATATAAGTAATATGGCGAAGGTAAGGTTGTTTTCTCATTAAATGATATGGCTTAAAAGTTGAAAGAAAATTGAATGTTATATTATTCTGAGGGAAAAAGAGATTTAGATAAGCACATCAAGATTTAGATAAGTCTGGGGCAGACAGAGAAGTTAGTATAAAACCAGAGGCAAGGCAAGGTAATAGTTGTTGCTCTTTCTTTCACTCGCTCACTCAATCTCAGAACCAGTAAAGAATATTGAGTGTAATCGCAATAAAGCATAAAAGAGAGGAGAATGAGGTACCTACTCTTTTCCTTTTTCACTTTGTTGGTCTCCTCTTCTCCTCATCATCTCGTATCTCGTTTTTTCTTCATATTGGGCTTGGACTAGGGTTTATTGCTTGAGAGTCTTGTTTATGATGCAAAGCGATAAAGCAATGTGAAAAGAAACAAGCCAGTTTTTCTTCATTGCATCTCTCACTCTTTTGGGAGAAGGAGTTTGTGTAACGAGAAACCAGATATTAAAAAAGGATTAGAAGGTTAGGCAAGGTTGCATGAAAATTGGTGGTTAAAAAACATTTTTCGTGGGCAAGACACACACTCAAAACTTGAAAACTGCAGGATAATAAATAAGTTTACATATTTCTTATTCTTTGAAACCCTTTCTCTTCATGAAAAAAGACTATAAGAAAATTTATTATAAGCATTTTATATATATTTTTGAGATGTTACGAAATTGAGATTAAGAATCATACATACTTCCCTTTCCAACTTGCTTCCTCCCTATTAGAACAATGGGGAGTGCACCCCAAACGCCAGTGAATGGAAATATGGAGAAACACGCCCTCGACATGAACAAAAATATATCAGTGGCGTCACATCCTCCCTTTCGAAAATAGCATATAGCCTACGAGGCTCATACACTCATGCCATAAAATAAAACGCAATAATATGCAGCAGCTAGTTCATTCCTCCATCAATTTTCCCGTTTCATCTAGAACTAGAACCCACTTAACCGGCGACTAAATCACCATCATCGTCACTTCATCATCAGCAGAAGCAGCAGCAGCAACAACGGTCGAATGACTTTGTTTTGTCACTGTCACCCGTTCGTTCATGAATACCAGCAAGCAGATTTCGTGCAGAGATGTGACCAGCCATAAAAAATGACAAGATTCATGATATAAGCCGTACAGAAAACAGAGATTTGTTTCAGTTCTTGCATAGACTAAATCGTAGTACTACATATTATTACATATCTCAGACCATGCTTGCCTGTTTGTTTGAAGCATTTTTTTGAAACAAAAGCAACTCTCAATCCGTCGACATTACCATGCGTTGCGTTGCCATAATAATAACGAGCCATTTTGGTCACACCCAAAATATTTATATCCATATACCCATTTATTTCTCTTGTGTCACCAATCTCCAACTCCCTCTCTCTCTTCAAAATGGGAAGACAACCAAAGTAAGAACATGAATCAACAACACAACGATTCACAAAAGTGCGGAGGTGGCTTATTGTCAACTCATCATGAATCATGAGAATTATGATGATGAGCATCATCATCATCATTTAAACAAAAGGAGACGCAGGCATCCTCCTCAATTTTTATTATGTCTGATGACATTAAACGAGACGAGCTTTTTTGTGGAGATTTCGTGACTCCTTTCAGATATTCATCATGATTCCCTCCCAGCCGCAGCCCGTCCGTTTCTCTACCTCTGACTGAGGAACTCATACATTCAATCCGCTCCATTCCCTTAAGTTCGTCCTCCATCATCATCAGATACACATTTTTTATGAATGAAAAATCCTTTCTTCTTTTCATTTAGTTCATTTCACTCCCAAAAAATCTACAAAATGAAACAACTCCACAGCATTTTTATCTACTACATACAATACATGCATATTATCTGCATATCCCATCTTGAAGTTCATAAAGAGAACGGAACATAGCACAACAACAAGCACCATGAAAATTGCTAGCATCAGTTGTACACATAGCCAGTTTTACTTCATGTTCAAATTACACCAGCAAGATATTTATAATATTATATATTCCATCATATTACCATCTGAATAAATTCATTCAGTAAAATTTTTTTTCTCAATGAAGGTTTCATCATATTACATCAACTAACTCATCATCACATCAGTACAAATTCATCTGATGGGGGCTGCTGATAAGCTAAATATTTTTTTCGAAACATCTGCAATCTATCCGCATTACTTATGTTGATGATCATGATACCTCCCATAAATAATATTATTGAGGTTATTATTACCATCATCATTATTAGTATTTTTATTGCCATAACAATTTCATATGAATGAAGATTCTATGCCATGCCAGGTCTTCTCTCTCGAGTCTCAGGTAAAATAGTTAATAAGCACACACACACAGACATACACACACACTCAATCCTTTTAACAGGCACATGTACACACTTTGCCATGGCTATGTTCATTGCTCATCTCATACTTATTTTTCAAGAAGGAAAAAAGGCCGATGAACGCAAAAGAGAGAGAGGAGAGGAGCGCAGCGCGTCCTCTACACAACAACATTATTGCTTTATTCACTCATCTCAATCGCTCGTTCGTTCATTCATTCATTTGCTCGTTCCTTCACTGTTGGTTGCGTTGCCTCCTTTAGCGTTTCATTCATTCATTCCTTCATTCATTCATAATATTTTTTTCTCGAGTCTTCCTGTATTCCCCCTCACCTACTACATGATATACGTGCATGACGACGACGAAGACCAAGACGGCCACGTTTATAACTGTGTTCCTCAACCGAGATTATACCTAGGTACCTAAAAAAATCCCTTGTAATCCCCAAAATGGCCTGGTCGGCGGGTCTGGCTTCGCTGCAGATGAAATATGCATATTTTTTTTAAAAATTGCTATAGTAAATGTGCCAGCTGTTCAATTTTTAGGTGAGTAAGAATTTCTATTTCGATTCTGTGACTGGATTTACAATTTCCCTAAAATACCACGAAAATATTTGTTGTGATGTGTGTGTGGCATTCATAGATCTTAATCCGGCGAAAGAAATATGAAAGTATGATCCTTGTGCTTGCAAAAAATCTCAAAGAAGCACAAAGATTATATGATAAGTATGCTCTTTCCTAGCTCCGTAACAATTAATAGTAAATTCTGAACTACGTAATAGTATGCACTGTGTAGTGTGTAGCTACGGAACTTTGCACGGATTCTTTTCGTTGCCACACGAAACGTGAAATGAGATGAACAATGAACATTGTAATTATAATCGGTTTACGTCATTCCAATTCTCAAGACGGCATTTAAGATTCTCTTTAATTTATTCACCTACATAATGCCTCACTTGTCTGATAAGGTTCATTCTTGGCGAACTGTGAAGATTAGAAAGAATTCATTCTGGTGGTGTCAGAGCAGAGGCGAATGTACTTGTGCTGTGAAGTCTCAAAAATAACTTTATTTCTCATATTAGAATTCGGAGCTATGCTAGCTTTTATGATTTCATTTTTAAGCAATATAATATAAGGATTGCGTTCATACTAACCATAAGAAAAAGATGAATGAATGAACTGAAATGAAACCCGTGAACTAATATAAATGAACCTAGCAACATTAGTAAATAATAAAAATGGACTAGGACTAGAGAAAAAGGATGGGTAGATGAGATGGATGGATGGAGGCTTTGGGTACCCTTTTTTTGTGAATGAAAACGAAGAAATATGAAAGGATTTTTACCTGTAGAAATGAGACCTCGAATGAAAAAAAATACCGTATTCGTCTTGAGCGAAGAATACATTGCAACTTGGAACAAGTTTAATAGCGTTACTCACTTCCTTTCGATCGATCATGCACTGATTCAGCCAAACATGAAGATAATATCTTGTTCATTCGCACAGATATTATCTTCAATTCATATTATGCAGAAAAAGCACTGTAATGAAATCGTTTTTCAGTATATTCGAACAGAAATGAATGGGAAAACTGATATCTTGCATAGCTGATAGTTCGTATGTATGGCTCGAACGAACACAATGTAATTATTATATGGTCGTTTTAAAGGATACATGGTACGCAAGGGTTTCTCGCCATTTGAATGAATTCTAATTTGTGAAATGAGAAAAAGAAGGTATTTCAAAGTCTGTAGGTCGCCATAAGTTTTCGTGCATAGACAACGTAAACTGCACGCTCCGTTCGAACCATCAATATATATTTTTTTCCTTCCCGGCACGTTTTCCAAATAGGTATGTAGGCATTTTTTCATGGCATTCCACTTTTTCAAATGTCTTACATCATCACATCACTCATACCAGCCATGTTACTAGCTACTCCAAACAAGTACATGTTGCGCAGATCCTTAATTTAATGAAGGGTGCTCTAAGCACAAAGATTTCAATGATGCTGAAAGGTTTCTCAATCCAGACTCGACTCGACTCTCAGCATTCAATATTTTGAAAAGATGTAAGTGTGGGCGCATAGGTATATCTAGTGGATGTATGCACAGATTCACTTCTTCATTCTTCACTACATACCTACTACAAAATTGGGAGGAAAAGGCAATAAAAGTTTTGGTAGATTGTTCCTCTTCTTCCTGTCCTCCAACATCCTCACAATATTTCATCCGATATCGCAATGTTAATTTATACGGAATCCATCCATTCATTCATTTCTTTTCATCCATTCATTCTTCCCGTCACTCCATTCATTGCTTTAGTCCTTTTTTCGTTAGAAGATTTCCATTTGATCGCCAAGCTGAATGACTATGCCTCGCGTAGACTTACATTCACAATTTCTCTCTCTCTCTCTCCAATTCTTTTTTTTTCATTCATTTCAGTTGTCTCTATTCGGCACATGCACAGCCAATAGTGCACATGTCGAGGAAATGAGATCGAGATTTGATATGCTCAAATACCAAGAAAGCAGTGATGTAGTCAGAGACATGTTGTGTTGTGTGTGCGTGTATGTCGCATGTTACGAGCGCGAGCGGAAAGGATGATGATGATGATTAGAGCAGCGACGATGGTGACATAAATACCTTGAAAGCCTACACATTTTCCCCCTGAATGACATGCAGCGAAATTACAATATATGCATAACCATAGTTCCTCCTGTACGTGAAAACTGGGCTCGCACATTCCTGCATGCATTAATGGGAAACGAAACATTGGTTCACACTCACAGCCACAGTCAAAATGACATTAGTATAGCAATTTTCTCTAATTGTATGTATATTATTTTAAACTTACGACTGTTATTGTTTAGACGCGATTACTATTTCGACGACGATGATGAGGCGGAGGACAAAGATGATGCTACAATGCATTATACATAAGGATGCTCATTGTTATTGAATTAGGTACCGGTCGCAAAAAAATGTTATGCCCATTCATTCACTTTCGAAGTCAAACACACACATACACACGAAATTTGAGAGAAGAAGACAGGCCACGATCAAACACGAATTTTGGCGAGGCAGCCAGAAAAAATAAATGGGAGCTGAGAAAAAAAAATCATTCATTTTTTTCGAGTAGATAGCAACTCCACATTATTATGTTTCTGGTCAAGTGAACATAGTTTTCTTTATCTTCAAATTAAATAGTTCGTCCATCCTTCAGTTTATATTTTTACGGGAGAAAAAAGTCGAATTTTTCTCATGAGATTTATGTTCGACTTGTAATGCTGGCGTAGGATGAGCAGTGAGCGGCAAGTGCATCATATAGTGCATGCATGTACATAATACTGACTCAAGGATGATGACGGCAGAATTTCATACAATTAAATATCACAACTCACGTCCGTTTCCCACGATAACATACCTTTCATTCAAGAAAACAACTTGTGTTATGTTGAGGAGGAAAAGGTGCCGGAGTTTTTTCAGCTGCTGTACTTGGCCTGAAAGTCCTCCCTATAGCATCTTCCTACGCTTGTAGTTTCTATTGAAGAGTTCATCGTTTCCTGTCTACCTTTTCTTTGAGGTCCCCTTTTCCTGCATTTTTAGTGAACATAAAATAAGCTACATCCTTTCCCAATGAATATCCGGTCCCTCTGACAACAACGTAAACTCTTTTTAAAAATATCCATCATCCTCCTCACAAAGTTTATTTTTTTGAGGCCTCCCTCTCCTCCCAAAACTATTTCTTACTTCCTCCCTTTTATTAACAATATTATTTTCCTGCTTGATTTACTACAATGATATGGGAGCAGAAAAAACCCGAAAAAATGAATGAAGCTAGCGAGAATGAACGAGTCTGACTGAATGATGAGAGTAGAATGAGAAACTTGTACACCATGAACCGTGAACACTCCGAGAGAGAGACAGAAAGACGTAATAATAGGTACACAAAAATACTTCTTTTGAGAAAAAAAGTTGCTTTAATAAGCTACTTGTGTCTGTGTGCCATGTAATTACAGTGTGCATAATGCTTTTTTGCTCATTCTCTAGCGAGTGCTGGCATGCATGGCATAAACAAGAGGTTACCTCATGGAATTCATTGCACGGCTTCCTCATACATGCATCGAAAGGAGCATTCTGTAAATTGCAAAAATGCATTTTAGCAGCTTTATTGTAGTTGATGATGATGATCTTGAGACGACCTTTCTGAAAAAAAGACCGACGACGACGACGTATCATGATCACGTACGTTTGTACTTGAGTACGTTACATTTATATATATTTTTTCTCCTATCGCGTTAATTTATCGCAGACGGATGGGTACGCCAAAATATAATAAAATTGCTTTTAAAAATCATTAAAAATGCTCGCTTCACTTTTCTCTGAAAGATAATCTTTGCATGTAGGAGCATTAAGAGTATTATATATTTACTCCTAGTTTTAAAATAAAAATAACAATTGCTTGAAAGCTCATCTTTGCGCTTTGCCATGATGATGATCATCATCATCATCGCACCACCGTTTTCATTGTCGTTGTCGAGTCGAGCAAGACGAAAATGAGACTGCATTCTTTTTTCATTCATCATCTCCACCACACCACATCCTCGTCATCATCATCGACTCGTCTGCAAATTTTCACGTAATATTTTACGAGCTCTCGGGAAATATGAGATTGTAATTACGTTTGTCTGTGATGTTCAGAACTGAGGATGGAAAAGGCAATAAAAAGGAGCAACTTATGACATTGTTATTGTAGATTACTATTATTGGCTCAACCTTTGACATAAGTAGTATGAATCTGCCGTATCTTTT
>JAHZNI010003437.1:0-11947 GCA_027744415.1 Seira ritae | reverse complement strand
TCTATATTACCCATTTACACCCATTAATACCCGTTATTCCCCGTTATAACCCAAAAACCCATTAAAACCCACTGGGTCGGGTTATATCTCCAAAAAAGTGGGTAATATCCATCTCTGACCACACCACCGATTTCCCCCTAGCACACTCTACCACTGACCGCGCCACATATTATAAACCACAAAAGATGCACCCACCCACCACCACACCACCGTATCCCCACCGCGCCACCCCATCTTCAACCATTCCATACAAGGCATGATAGCAAAACTTGCCTGTATCCCCCTCCGCGCCATACATATATTCCGATAAACGAAATATCACCCTGCCGTCCACAAAACCTCGCGCTGTCCCCCCAGGGACAAGCCTACCGCTCGCACCACCGAAAAACAACCGGTGAAGGCGGGGCGGTCGATTTTTCGCCACCAAAAGCTCCCACCCCAAGGTTTGCAGAACTATGCGGTTAATTAAACGCTTCATAAGACATGTTTTAGACGTTCACTGTCCGGATTGTACTTTAGCCAATATTTTTTGATAAATGGTTTTAGCAAAAGTTCTGTGATATGTTTCTACCACATGCCAGTAGCTTTTAAATATTTCATGTCTTTGGTCTTGTCTATAAGCCAAAAATTTTTTTATCATACCTTAAATCATACTTGTATCCCACACAAATTAACAAAATTCAAAGACCAAGGAAATGAAGCTAGAGCATCAAAAATCAATGACGAGCATGAAATAAGAATATGATGTGATATTTAGTTTTTGAATCAAATCATCTTGCAGCGATGGTTTCGTTGATTCATCAAATAGAGGATACTTAGGAATAAGCCTCTGTTCACACTGTTTCCAGTCCATATGACTTTTCAAATTGATTTCAACTCCTTTCAGGTAGACAAATGAAATAGTTCTCTCTGAATCCTGTTTAGTATCAGTTTACAATTTGGATAAACCAAAACGTCGGATTGGACGTCAGGGGATCTCTAAGGCCCAATGTTAAGGCTCCAAGTGTTGGCATACGTCATCGGCTTGTCGGATTGGCAAATGTGAATTTTTTGCTCAAATTTTCAGATTAGGAAATAATTTTAAAGTCCCTTGCAACGATTCCCACAATTCACCATTTTAAACCGCACTAAACACGATGTTGATGGGTTTTCTGTCAAGCTCTTCATTTCATCCTGCTCCTGATATATTAATTATAACACAAATATCTCAGCCCTATTACGCTCATCAATTTCAGGCTCTTTATGGCGGCTTATATTTTATAAAGCTTCTTTAGGAAACTAAAAATTTCTTTGATATAATGAAATGTTAGACTATTAAAATTTTGGAGTGAGATTTATTAATTTATACATGAAAAACAAAATTAATACAACAACGTTTATTGAACAATTTCTTAAATACTAACCATTATCAGTTGCACTGACAGGAGTTGTTTCTTATATTAAAGTAATATCTTCGGTAAAATATTGCTAACTATTAACCTATTTCACTTTTCTGTATTTACAGAACAAAACAATTAGATAGGAAATAAACTAGTCCGTAAATTATTATTGCTTATTAAGTTTTCGTTGTTATTATGGATAGACAAAAATGCTACTGGCATGATCTGCTGTTTTGCCCAATTCTCAAGTATTATGGAAGTGGGCGAGTTGAGCAACAGCGTGTATATGGGCATTACAACAACGGACAAAATCTACTCATGCTTCTCTGCTGCTCTCTTCTCATCTAAAGCTAAAAGATGTAGTAATGAAACAAAGTCAGTCTCAAACTGTGCTGATATGGTGTTGACAATTCGGTTCTAGTTAAGATTTGGGAAGAGAAATTGAAGACGAAAAGAGATTGTGCTTAACTTGTGCCTATTGTGCCGGGCACCTTCGGCACCGTTTCCGCACACCTGGCACCTGAATAGCTCAAAATCAGCACCAGTATGGTTACTAGGGTATTGATAACCGTTCTTACTACTTCATCCAAGAAATATACCAGGGTTCCGGTAGATCATACTTTTCCTGGCCTCCCAGGATAGACTCAAAGGAGGAGCTAGGGTTTTGGAGCGTCCTGGTAAATGCTTGCTTCATTCAAAATTGATTCTCTTTTAAATTGTTCTCTTTGAAATAGGGAAAACACGATTGTCCAGTTGCAATACATTGCAACATGAGTGTTAATGGTGACTGCTCTGAAATGGACTATGCCCACATCAAGGTTTCGGACGGCGTGAAGGGAGAGCAAATATTCGGTGGAAACTTGTCTTTTAATATGCGACCCAGCGGCCCAAAACTGCAGAACTTGTTTTTAAAAATCTTTGCACCAAAGGCTCTCCGCCAAGGAATTACATCTAAAAGGTTCGCATGTTGTAACTCTGAAGGAGGTTACACGAATAAGAATAAAAGACGTTTTTACAGGAATTTGTTCAATAGAAATTTGTATTGTCTTTCAGTTTCGCTTCCACTGTTATCGGGTCCCATGAAAAAGATAGACTCAAGATGCGGTAAGAGCTAAATAATAGTTTTGTACAGTTCCATTAATATTTTCAACAAGTTTTCAATACTTTTTTTAAAGTTTGCGGTCTTAACAACAAGGATGACCGAATCATAGGTAAAATTGAAAAATAAATTTTAGCTATGCTTAGTCGATTTAGTGTTAGAAATGCTGTTGTTGTTTCAACTTTTGCAGGAGGACAAAACGCGACTATGAACAAATTTCCTTGGCAGACAGCAATAGTGTACGCAAAAAGACCAGAACATATAGATTTTATGTTTACGGGTGTGTATAAAAACGGGCGTTTATACGCTGTTTATAAACGGATAAACGGAGCCTGTTTATGTTTGTTTATAAGCGGGCCGTTTACAGCGATTACAAATATGCACGAAGTGACGAAGAAAGCTAACAGAAAGGACTGCAATGCGGTTAGCATTACAGTACGCAATTGTACATCTGTTTATAAACAGCAGCATTTTTGCTTTTAAACGGCTCTCATGCTCGTTTTTGTTTCGATTCCGTTTGTTAACTTTCGTGTATAAACGGCCTGTTTATTTTTGTGTACACAGATATTTTGTATACGGAAAAATCCCTACCAGGAAATCGTGGTGTGGTGGATCAGGTAGAAAAATTTTTTATCAAAAGTCAATCAATATTAACACTTGAGAGAAATGCCTAAGCAGACAGGACAAAATTTGTCCCTAAACCGGGCTAAGCTAACGATGGCATTTAGGAATTTTGATGTGCTTTACCCATAGGTTTTCATTGATATTGAATGCATGCGTACTTATGAAAAAACAGGACAATGTTAGTGAGAGACGAAAAAAATTCACTGACTGAAATCCGACAAGTAACATTGCAGGATGAGGAAAGTCACATATTATGGGAAAGAAGTTTCTAAAGTTCGTCGCCGAGCACAGTGCCATTTACTTTATAATACTTTATAAAGAAGTGCAAACTCAGCCTAAAAAATGGGACGGCATTTGATTCCCACTGTTTTTGTTTTTCTGGACAGAGCAGCCAATCGAACTCTGAATAGGGTACATAAAGAAGGGCACAAGTCGCATAGTGTGTAGCTGACAATGCAAGTAAACACGACAAGTTCTTCGCATCATCCCAAAAAAGTCGTCGTCCCATTTTTCAACCTGAGTTTGTGCTTCTTTATAAAGAAAGTTAGTAAAGTAAATGGCATTGTGTCCTGTGAAAGAGTGTAAGACAATTAAACAACCGCGGAGAAAACAACTGTATACTGACACTTTAAAGTCACGTAAATCATGATTTTTCAAGATTTAATTTTCCTGTCGTTAATTAATGTTGCGGATTTGTTTTACAATCCTGCAATGGAAGTAATAAAATTGTTATTAAAATACTAAATTAAATTATGCTTTCCAAAGTCCAGAGCGACATAAACGAGTCAAGCTCAAGAATATGATTATTTACCAATAAACCTAACTGGTATCTAAAACGATCGGAGTACGAAAGGAGTATGTATGCCATCAGGGCATCTCAGTTTTGAAAATATTACACCCTCTTCCTCGCTACCACTCAGCCATGTGCAATTGCCCCCCGATAACCAGGGTGCGATTATGTTTAAACATTATTCATATTTTTTACATTTATAAAACATGTAAAAACATGAGAAAATTATTGGGCTGGATTTAACCATCATGGAAAAATCATGGATAAATTATTCTTGGATCAGGTCTTGGAACCATACGAACTTGACTGATATATGACGATATTTAAATCAATACAACACCACAAACAATCAAGAACTAAAATGATGGACAAATCTGTTAGTTTATCCCTTTTTGTAATAGGTACTAATACTAATGATGGTTGATGTAGGGTTTTTCATGTTAGTTAAGATGAATAGAATATCTTCAGCGCTACGAAGATTTAATGATTATGTTTGGCTTACATGTTTCGACTTGATAACTAAAGTCTGATTTCCAAACCGATTTACCACAAGCTTTATCCTTAATGTAATGGTCGTTTCGCGAATAAAATGAGCTGTCAATATGATAACCTAAACAAATTGACTTTCTAAACAAGATAATCTTAAAAAATATACAGTATATTATGTAAACTCAACTATTTTATTTAATTCAATACTTTTTTCGAATTAATGTTTTTGAGCTAAACTTGTCTTTTGTGATTCTGTTCAATGAATTCCCGTAAACGACAATGCATTGCAAATGAGGAAGTTTATTTTTTCATTTCACTATGCAATATATCCATGTTTTTATTGTTTTACCATGTAAAAATACACACCCTGCCGATAACCACACGTTAAATTTTCTAAACTGTTCCGAGAAACAAGCTCGACTCCCGACAAACAAAATATGCATTACTCGCCCGGCCCGAACCCGAAAGTACCTTTGCAAATTATCTCCTGAATGTTCTGATTATAACCACTAGCGCACTAGATCAATACTTTCATTGCACGACGTTTTCTCAACGTGCACTTACTATTCATACTAGTGTATTTTCTATTTTCTCCTCAAAGTTATAAACGATCGGTTCATTCTCACGGCCAGACACTGTGTCGATCAAGATAAAGGCGCTTTTAATGTACTGTTACATGCACATACTTTGGAGCTGGAGGATAGTCTTAGGAAGTACGCTGCTTAAACTTGCTTATTCAAATATAAATTAAATTTTAAAAATTACTTTATTCACAACTCTTTCACAGCGTATCCAACCTAGAAACATTTGCTGAATCCGTGTTGCAGAAGGATAGAGAGGAGAACACAATACGAGCTGAAGTTGCAGAAATTATTTCGATCGATTCGTTCCAAAGGTTTCCGGAAGACTATGACTATGCTCTGCTACGCTTGAAAAAGAGGATTGATTTAAGTAAACCGGGAAGTCCAACGCCTCTCTGTCTGCCTCAAGCGGACGACCTGTCAAAGGTTTCAAACAATCTTCGTGGAAAAACTTTGACTGTATCTGGATGGGGAATAACGGAAACCGGAAAAAGCTCTCAAGTATTGAAGAAAGTTGATGTTCCATATATCCCTGACAACGAATGCTCACAGACATTAAGGAACTTATCAGAAGGAGGCAAAATACTAACTCCAAGAATGTTTTGTGCTTATTTTCCCGTATGCTTATTTCCATTTTTTCAATAATTAATGATTTTTTTTTATTTTGCTATGTGTGTTTCAATTAGTTAATTTAAATTTACCTATGCAGGGCGAGGGCGTGGTGAATGACGGCCCATGTCATGGAGACTCGGGTGGTCCCCTTTTTTCGGAATGAAAATAAGCGGTCTATTCAAGTTGGTATCGTATCATTTGGTATGTACTGACCTTTAAATAATATCATTGAGCAAATAGCTTACAAGCGGAAAACGTTACCAATTGAAATTTCTTCTTAAAATTCCAGGCGTAGATTCTAATGGCAAAGAAGAGTGTCATACCGATCAAACTACAGGTTACAATTACGTTGCAATGCACAAAATCTGTCCAATCAAAGAAATCATACGCTATGTTTAGTTGTGCATACATATTATATATTATCTTTACAGCTGTGTACGCGAAGGTTGCAGGTAACATTTTTCTCCTCCCTGCTTAATTGTTTTACCACACTAAATTTACTATGAATTTAGAAATTATGCCGTGGATAATGTTTCATTCAAATGAGTGGAATGCAAGGTGGTGCCAAGATTGGAACGAAAATTAATTCATTTTTGTGATCGCATCTTTTTGGATAACTAATTCAAAATGTCCACAGGAATACCAAACTATACAGCGGTTTTCAATCAAATACTGTGTAATTTACGCAAATTCAAAATAAAAATTCAGTTGTGAACCTAAGTGTGCACTGTAGTATCTGGGTTAATCGTAAATATTTTCAGGTAATTTACATTCAGAACACATGCATTTATTTACACATTCTCACATTCGTGCACCGTTTTGCAGCGCGTAAATTCTTTCCACGAAATAAAGGATACGAATTTAACGAAAGGTAGACCTTACACGGTGAGGACGTAAAACTCGATCATGATCCCCAGCTCCAGTAGCTTGGAAAGACCCAACCACGTCATTAAAATTGGCTTAATTGGCACTGGCAATAATCAGGAAGTGGTAATATAATATTGTTCGAACAATAATGGGAAATATCAAACTTGCAAAATTAACAATAATTCAGTACCATGTTGATTTATACAAACCAGTTTAGTCATATAGTATAAGGGGTGGCTAGATACAGGTATAGACTATAGACAGAATATTTTCCATTATTTCCCCTAAGGTCCATTTTTTCCATATTCTGGAAAGTAATGAATATTGTCCGGACAAAATCCACCTCTGGACAAAAAAGAAATGAAACTGTCTGTTTTAATCTCCTAGTACTATTAAGTTATTTCTTTTTTGAGTCTATTTTCGACGCACGCTTTCCATTTTGCTATTATCGTGCTAGTCTAAAGCTTTGTAACGCTGGAATCACTATTTTGGGAACATCTCTTGGTAGGGATTTCCATCTAGGACATTAGCGAAGGAATTGAAGAGAAGCGAATTAAAAAATTGAGGAAGCTTTCATCTCCATACTAAATACTACAACTAAAGTAGCGTTAAAACCAAAGTCTGCTTCGAGGTGATTTCGCAAGAAACAAGATGACATTCAAATGAAATTTCATAGTTTATATTGCATTTGCAGAGTCTGCACTCGAACCGAATTGGTGGATGTTTTTTGTTCATTTAACCTCAGTCCAGCATTAATTTTATTGATACTTTTACTATTTTTTACTGAACTTAGCCGTACGTAAAGGCTAAGCCGTAAAATGTAAAACTCAACTTTTTTCTTCTTCAATTCATTCTATGTGCTTACAACATTTTTACTGGCATTAAAAATAAGTAAGGATACTATGACATGACGCAAGAATATTTCATCATTTAACATCAATGTTCTGAAGGCTTTGTTAACTGTAAATCACACCGATTGAATTAAAAATTATTCTCTATTGCGAAATAGCACCGTTTATGGATCGACGGAGGTGATTTTTCTTAAAACATAATTAGTCGCTTCCATTAGTATTGCAAAATCGTCCTCTTATTATAAAAACTACTGATTTTCTCATAAAAATGATTACTTTGTACTTGACTACGAATCTGCTCTATTGCTTCGCGAACTAATTTTTCCTTATTCACTAACCCCCTGAACTAAGTTTAGTTTCGATTTTGACTACACGGTTGGACAACAAAAATTTGTTGAATAAAAATTAACATGGCTGGAATTAAGGGCAGTGCTGCTACATTTTTAACTTTAATTTACATATTTGGGATTACGTTTGGTGAGTACCTTAACCGTAATTCAGCTGTTTAAATTTAAATGGATTATTTATTTACGACTTGTGTGGTGAACATAATTTGAACATCCGTGTCTTCACGCTTATCAAGTCGCATTATTACAACGCAAATTGTGCTTAAGCATGTTCACCTGATTATGGAATAATTTACACTGCTTCTCTGTTGCTTTTGATAGTCAATGGACAGTGGGGTGGACTACTACCATTATATACATGGGGTAAGTAAACATTCAGATTGCTATAATAATATGCATATTTGCTAACTAGCCCCTTCAATATGGGTTCATTTCGTCCGAGCCGGACTTGACAAAGCATAGTTCCGCAAACCACGGTGGGCGACCACTTCGTGACCAATAATTGACCGCACCACCCACCCTACAAACCACCTATAGTTTTTTGATGTAGTGAGCGGATGACTTGACTCTGAGCGGGCAGCGCAGTGTGAGGTGTTGTGGTCGGCGGGGCGATATTTCGAAGATCGGAATATGTAATATTGCGGTCGGCGGAACAAGCGTATTTGGCTTTGTGTGGTGTGGTTGAAGATGGGGTGGGGCGGTCGGCGGTGGCCAACTTGTGTGGTGGGGATACGGTGGTATGGTTGGCAATTTGTGATGCGATCATATCAGTGCTTGAGTATGCTGATGGGGAGAAATTAGTGGTGTGGTCCCACTGTGTGTGGTTTACAGAACAATGGGTAAAATCGACCGTTTCAACGGGTTATATTAGAGCCCTTCCTTAGTGGATTTTAATAAAAAAAATGGTCAAATAGATTTTTGACGGAATTTAATGCTTTCACTTATGGCTCTTGAAGCTTGAAAATTTGAATAAGATTCTAGATATTTTGTATTGGCCAACTCTTTTCTTGTAACATTTTTTTTGAATTCCAAATTTTTAAGAAACAGTAAAGAAGGACATCATTAATTATAGAAAATATCCTTTAATACATTAAAAGTCGACTTAATTGGTTGTGTCACTAGTCACTAGGTACTTATGCGAAGAAATTAAGGAAAGCGGATAAAACTCAGACACTATATTTCTCAGACACAAAACACCCAGACAAAAAACTTAGAAGTAAAGGTCTACGCATACGCAAGATTTTAGAGAATCTGAGTCGATTCTGGACAATTCGAATATGTTTATTACGATTGCAATCATGGCTCTTCCTGGTTCGTAAAAATTGTATGAGAAAATAGAATTCAAAATACGTTTCTTCCGTATACATGTTTAATATATATTCAAAAGATCCCCTGAGTTCTTTGAAATTAAATCGAAGAATCTTTTTCGATTCGTTGGCAGGTTGCCCATTTTGCCTTTAAACGCAGTATTTTCTGATTCATAGGATTAAAACGAATATCCGAACCGGTTTTTATATTAGGTGAGCTTACGAGAGTGCTGGAACCCGAAGTTAGTCTTTAATGAATTAGATTGTGCTTCCGGCAATAAGAACTGTAGATCAAGTCTGGATTAACAATTGTAACGAAACCCAAATTTTGTTTATAAAAACCATTTGGTCAAATAGGCGTGCAGAATAATTTCGTGAATGTCCCCACAGTTGCTGACATATACCTAATTCAGTTTTTACAATCAATTTATTGATCTAAACTTTCATTATCGGTGAGTTCTTTTCCTAGTATTTGACCAAAACAGCCTGTATGAAACTGTTGGTTCCATTTAATTAGCGTTGAGTCCATTGGGTGATCAGTACAAGACAATACGATCAAGTTTTAATAGTTTACGCAGGTAATTTTCCTCTATCATATCAATGCGTTGAACCAAAACCCACTTATATTTTTTGCCAAGTGACATTCATACAAATCCTTACCTCTATAAAACGCAGTACGCTGATTTTTCTATAATCTTATGCAATCCGTTGATGACAATTTCTTTCTCTGTTGTGAACTACCTATTCCATGTCTAGTTCCCGCTGTACATGAAGGAGTCATTGAAAAAACCAAATGGGACGGTTATGAGCTTGTGGACTGTCCATCCTGGTATGGGATCAATGTGGGATGTTTGAGAAAGAAAGGAGGGCGGGGTAATAATCAATTTAAACTACCTATGTGGTTTGCATTTGTATTTACTTATTCAAATCTGTACCTTATTTTAAATTTAGGTCGTCCAGGAAGACTCATTAAGTGCAAGTATGAGGCATGTCCCGTGAATGGGCCTAGATCACCCTGTCCCTGCGCTCAGCCGCGCTATTAATAGTTTTAAAAAATTTAATATGTACGTAAATATTAACTAATTATACGCAGTAAAACTCTTTGTTTGCTAATTTTATGATCAAATATGAGATAAAAATGGATAAAACCACTGTGTCCTGTCAGCTCTTCTACTTAATTTGGTTTTTATTTCTTACCGTGCATCATGTATTATAAATTATTTATGTACATTTTAAGCGTACAAATAAATATTTTATGCCCTTCTACTCCTTCAATTTTTTCTTATCGCAATCGCAAGCATAGACTTGAAGGGTTCTCTCCATGACAAGTCCTTGTCCTTATCAGTGGGTAAGAACAGATGGCTTACATAGCTGAGGCTATAACATTATCCTTTAATGAAGATACTAGGCCATTTGAGAAGTATTCAAAATTCTTTTCTTTGTTGGCGAAAATAAGGATTAGAAGGAATGAAAAATTCTAGAGCAGGAACTTGATGTATTTGCGTGACCGTATCAAAAGTGGAAGCTATAGGCAATGCCGTGTTCTATATCCCCCGCCTTTCCCCAGCCAACCTCCAATTTTTCCCAGCAGCAGCAGCCAGAATCTTGCCAGAAAAGTGAAGTGAATACATATGTTAATAGGTTTTAAGGGGACGAAAAAATGTAGACGCTATGGTCCTAGAGACGTTATAAGCGTCGCCACTATATATCGAACTTATGCTATACACAGATTTCATTCTCATTTGCTACATTTTTGAGTTTAGCGAATTTTTTAAGGTTATGGTTTTTGCATGTCTCCATGAAAACAAATTACGGGTGATTTGCCTTAAACCAATATATAGTATTTCATACGCAATAGCCTTCGTGAAAATGATGTTTGTAATGTAATCAAATTTTGTCTAACTCATTTATAATCGTTCTTTCATTTAAATGTCTACAGTCTAGCTATCTAGACTAGTCTGCATTTCGTGGTCCTGTTGCATTTGGAATTGCGTTATTGATTCAATACAAAGAATGTTTAAAAGATCAACGACGACATGTATTCAGCATTTTGATGATTTTATTACAGGTTGAAATCTTGAGCAACTCCTTCGTAAATTTTCTTTATGACTTTGCACATTAAAATGACTAATGCACATGTAGCAATACATGAATTTTTTGTTCCAAATTTTAAAATTTATTTGAAGGACGCGTACACATTAATTTTAGTAAATAAATCTCATTTTTGATCTTGTCACTAAAAGCGTTCGTAACTTTGTGATAATTTTTAACTTGCCAAAGCTTCTGGTTTTGCTTTGTTACAATTTTACCTTCGAACATTCTAGTAAAACAGAAAACACGACATTTTTTGTATTTATCCATCGTTAAAGACGACATCATTTAGTGCGTCATGGTCCAGTCGTTTCGTTCACAATCACTTATGGTTGTAGGATTGATTATTATTTTTTGTAAAGTAGAACAAGTTGGCCCGTTCGGACTGTTTAACCTTAACCCCTTCAAGTTCTACTTTAAAGCTGTAAAGAACGTTGTAGATATTGCGAAACAGACTGCACAGAATATGGGAATTCGATTGCCCGTTATTGGTGGTGGTGGGGGTGGTGTTGGAGGCTACGTTTTTGCTGACACCACGGTAGGCAGAATGCGAGGTACAAAGGAAAGATCACGAATGGGAAATCTGTTTTAGGTAAGAATATAGAAGAATGATATCAGGGTGTTCGGATATTTTCAGAGAAAGTTAAGGGCGCGCATGGTTTCAAATAACATTATTCTATAGAAACGTTTGTATTTCCTACATTTTTTTAAAAATAAGTTCCCACAACTTTATTAAGTAGCAAAGCTACTTGATAGGATCGCAATTTTTTTTTTCCGTCGGCATCTCCTTTTTTTTTTCGTCAAAGTTTTTTGTGTCCGGGCCAGAGGTCAAACGGAAATTTTTTTCCGAAAACGGTTTTCAGATTTCAATTCCTTAGCTTCTTGTGGTTTGCATGAAGTTTTTGTGTTT
>JAHZNI010003436.1:0-14170 GCA_027744415.1 Seira ritae | reverse complement strand
ATTCGAAGCACGGAACGGAATAATTTCTAACACTGCCATTACTTCTCAGCAAAACAATATTTAACTGATCAGACGCCAGTTTCTCACAAGCGTATATTAAAATGTTTTAAAGTGTTATCGAGGCACTGGCCACTTTCAGGAAGAAATATAATAAACATCACAAATGAGTAGTTGTTGGCTGGTCACTAAGTTGACTTTTACTTGCGCGGCACTAGATTCGCAGGAGTTTAACTAGACAATAGAAACACGAAAAGAAAGTGACAAGTCTAAAAATAATTACGTTATTTTGAGGAGTTTCTCCGTTGGGAGCTTGGCTTTCTCGACGTTGACACCTGAAAAGGAAACGATTAATTATTAGGATAGATCAGATTTTCAAGCAATGCATTGAAGTTAGAGCGATGATTAAAGAAAAAGATGCTAACTTGTGCGCGTGTAGCAACAGTACTAGCTGTTGTTGAATGAGTCGTCGCTTTTCTGGATCTTGAGACGCGTTTGGGGCTGGTGGAGGATTGGGAGGTTGGTTGGGCTGCTGTTGCTGCTGCGGAATGGGAACTTGTCCCTGGACTGGCTGTCCGACAACCGGATTTTGTTGAATCATGGGACCACCATTATTCACCAGACTTACATTACTTATCGTGGAAATCGTAGGAGGCGGATTGCCCATCGTGTTGGAAATTGAAGAAGCTACCAATTGCGATGGTTGAGACACGACTACGTTTGGAGGTGGATTGATAAAGTCACGTGGTGGAGGAGGCATGGGATTCATGCCTATACCTAGTGGATTCATGCCTGGTTGCATTCTTATTGCTGCTGGTATGTTTTGGGGTCGTTGAGGAACCATCGCCCTCGCCCTCTGCATGAGAGGGAGTCCATTCGGGAGGACAGACTGTTTCGGCATCATCATGCCCTGGAAAGATTATTTCGATTTCAAGGTCACCAAAATAAACATGCCACAACAAAGCAATGACCGCACTACTTACCTGAATAAGATGTTGTTGATGGGACTGAGCCTGCCCATTTTGCATAGAAAATTTTTGAGCGTTGCTCACTTGCGACGCGTTGATAAGAATCGCATTTTGAGTGTTTTGTGTTGAAGGGGCCACTGACGTCGTCACATTTTCCAAAGTGCCCCATGACGACGACGTTCCAAGGAACTCGAGCTCGTCTGGGAGGCATTTTTCTAGGTCTAAGGCGTCAGATGTCCGAAACAAATCATCGTTAAGTCTGGCCCTCTTAGGTCCAGAAGGGCCCTCCAGCTGATCCGCCATTTTCACTTAACTTGTCATTGGAAACCAAATTATTTCACTTGCCATTAGAAACTAGATTATTTATATTCGTTTCATCAGTTATAAATCTTGACTACAAAACTACAACAACAAACTTAACTACCACACAATTCTCTGTTATATTCTCTGTTTATGTGGTCAGAAATCCCAAAAAATGGCGCATATATACCGAACTAAAATGTTCATCATGTACAGAGTACTACTGACTGAAGAATTTTCTAACAAAACATCAACATGAGGGCAACTCTATTTTTCAGCCTAGAGACGATGTGAAGCTCACTCCTATTGGCTACTCGCCGACCACTATCCTCTCAATGAAATCCTGCTCCATTCCACAACAACACACAACACTACTACGCATTCTCATCACTAGGGATTACCACATCACCCAACTCCTTTCCCTCTCCTTCTGCCTATGCCCTTTAAAAATACTATTGTGACAATCAAATCTAAACATTACAATTAGGCCCTTAAGGTTTTTTCTTTCATTTTTAAGGTAAAATATTTCATCGTTGATTAAAAGATGACTTTATAGAAAAACGGAAAATAGCCTAAAATTAACAAGTGAGTAAGATGTGTTAAAGAAAATAACATTTTTAATTTTTAAAATTAATTAATTCGTTAATTTTTTATTAATAAAAAATCCAAATAGGTTTTTAATTACATGTACTTACCTAAATGACAAATTTCCCTTAAACAATTTTTAAGTTTTCTTTTGTGTATTATAGTCTTTAATATTGAAAGGAATAAAAAGTGTTTTCTATTCGAATTGCTTTTTACGTTATTGGTACACCTTACTCATCACATAACGCGATGCATGCCACGGCCAATGCAATGCAAGGTAGTATTTTCTATTGTAGTCTCTGCTTGAATGCATAATATACTATGCACTGCTCACACATCCGTATTCCGTAGTAATCGTTGTCGTCGTATCTGTCCGTATTGCAATAGCATTAAATGGAAAGTACAGAGTAGATTGACACGGCGTTTTGCTTTGCTTTAATCAAAACTCATAGCCGAGATAAGTAGGCAAGCGAACTACAACTTATCAACTATCATCACCATACAACAACTTCAAGCTCGATATAAGTATTACGTGTATGATAGAACGTGAAAACCAACGATATTGTTCAGGCCTCAGCTTGAAGCTCAAAATCTGGAATGGAATGAATGGATTATCATTATCAACAATGCATCTGGCAACACAACACAAACACAACTGAACTGTATGCAGTGCAGAGCAGTATTAAGCATCATCCTTGTGTTTCCTATCCCAATCCCAAAACTATCCTACAGGTACAGGTACAGCGAAATGAATGAGACGAAGATGAGCTGCCGCCTCGGAGTTGAATTTTGAATTCTCCATTGACGCTATACTAGTTTTATATTATTGAGTACGTTGCTACTTTATAAGTTTCTCATTTCCCAGTAATTTTTTATGACCAAATATGCCGGCAATTTACAAGATGATTATTGAATTAAAATTTCACCTGTCGATTCCCATGTTCTTCCAAATGAATGAACTGATTTAAATTTTCTGACCAATCGTTCAAATCGTTTTTAGGTTCTGGAGGAATAGCAAAAGCGCATCTGATTTTTCATAATATCATACATCATCATCAAATCGAAATTATCATTATAGTATCCAAGCCATTAAGCATTTTTAATTAATTACTGCTGATGCGATATAGTTGTGTTGTTGTAGGTACATACTTATGATCATATGATGCAAACAATAACAATGCAATAGATGGATGATCTTGAAGCTCAAGCCTGGAGAAGGCCTCTCCTGATGCATTCCCCGTTCGAAAATTTGAAGCTACATCGTTTTAAAAATTACAATTACATGTACAATGGTTGGCTAAGGTACTTACCTGGATTGATATATGTGTCTTGATTCCTTTCCTGTATGTTCCAAAAATTGGGAGTCAAGTTGATCTAGCTCGCAGGCTCAGCAAGCAGACACACGCACACACAAACATAATATATTTCTTTGTCCAGTAATATATTTTTCTAAAGGGAAACCTTTTTTTAACGACTGACTGACTACGAATTAATCAACGAAATTGAATAACAAAGCATAAAATCGGTTAATTTTAGACCAATGTCATATTCGAATTCGATGCTCATAAATCAATCGAGTCAGGCTGTCTCTCTTTTTCTGTCGTTAATTGCCATATCGCCTCCCGTGTTTTAAGTCCCACGGCTGATTTGATTATTTTGATTTGTATATTTTACGGGATCACCTGCCTATGAAATGTAGCAATAGCAATGTTTTTGCAAATCAATCTACGCACATAATCCCTGATGTACTTAATAAAACATTGGGACAAATTAAACAGGACTATCACTCGAATTGGAATAGTTTGGCCGGTAGATTTTATCTTTACCTAACAGACACTGACCTTTTCATCACAAGCAGACAAGCTTTCTTCCTACATTTTAGATCAATCTGTTTAAAAAATGCTTCTCAATTTATCTTTCTCGTACTAATAATTAAAGGTACGATGATATCGGTAACTAATCCAGTATAAATATTATGTATCACGATCACGAATGTATCTCACAAGACAAAAGGGCAGTTTTGTTTTAGACTAGGACGCAACAGCAGGGTAGTAACAGGTCACTCGTCGATGAGGAAGATGGACTTTCATGATCGTTTTCGAGAATTTAAACTACTGCTCACACGCTCACTTCTACTTTCATACTTGTCCTCACTAAAGTATATACACCGCCGCCTGATATGCCTAGCAGAAGACAGTGATTGAACTGTGAACTGCCTTATTAGTGCGTTCGGCTTCGGTGATAGATACTGCAACTATACATATATAGATCAGATCCAATTATCCAATCCAAAAACATCGCACCCTCATAATAATTATGCATAACAAACGACTTCAGTAAAACCTAAAAATTAACATATGCCTGAGATAGCAAAACAATTACCTAAATTCTGTAATTTGAGACGTCCTCCACGGAAAGTACTTTTTTCCAGTGACACGTTGAATAACTCGCGGGAAATTTAAAACTTAAGTTACGGTTAATTACATCTTCAAAATACACTTTACACAATTTGCATTTCACATTAGGTTTCTATTTCAAAAACGCACGGCCGAAATCATATATTGACAGATTTGTTAAATTATGAAGAATCGAGTTTTAGTATAAAACCTTAAACCTTTCAATCTAACTGATTTGAATGAACCTTATTACTTTTTTGAAAGATTCATCGCGTATTTGAAGCAGAGCTTGTAGGTTTGAAGATCCATAGAAATCCAACAGCAACCGATATAATTATGCAAATTAAAAATGTTCGAAAACGTTGTCGGGTCCGGGGATTAGATCGATGTGAGGTTTACGCAGTTCTTCTCTCCCAACATTTATCATGTTCCAAGGTCTTTTCGAATTTTGGGTAAGGAAGGCTTCCATGATTCATTTTTGAATGCATATGCATTCCTTTTAGGTACCTTTATCTTAATCGTTTTTCATGCTTAATTTAAGAGATTCCTCTAGTTTGACTTGAATAGTGATATGGAACATTTGTAACATGTTGCAAAAGGTTGCTACGCTAATCCATGGCCCATGATGGCTTCTTTTGTTTTTCATGCATGTATGTACCTATTAAATAGGCTTATGTTTTGCATGATCAGTGATTAACTATGCAATGCGTTTGAAATCAATGCATAGATCAAAGCTCATCAACGAAGATATATTTATAACAACAAAAAACGTGTAGTTTTTATTTTACATTCACAAACCTTGTTCTTACTAACATCCAGTATTAAATTTTGTATTATTATGATATAATATGTAATATTCATAATGAAGGAAAAGTAAGACTGAATTAAGGACATGCGGAACATCAACAACAATGATAATTAATGACAATAAATACAATATATCGAAGGACGAGTTCAAAATTTTGGTTTTTTTCTTCATGTTGTAGAATTCGAAAGACGTCACTTACTTAAAAATGAAACTAACCAACAAGTGTGGCATATATGATTCATGTTTTAGGTTATCTCAAACATCTAAAAAACTTCATTACCAAGCCATCATCCCTCATCTTTACCAACATTCCATTTTCAAGCCGCAAAGTTTGATTGAAGCATTTTTATTTATTTTTTCAGCTTTTTTTATTAAGCATAACAATGCATTTCACAATTGATTCATCATTCCCATAGAAAAAAATGAAGATCACAAAAATAAAAAGGAAATCACTGGGATGTAGTTGCTGTTTTCCTAAGACCTTAAAATTAATTCTTTTGTTTATCAAAAATTTGAAATTCTATAAAAATCAGAGTCAACAAGCTTAGCACATTAATTTCTTACATTCTTACTATTTCCGCTACACTGAACCTTCTGTATATAATAAGCAATACTGACATAGTTTCATTTTTATTTGCTTTTAATAATTTCATTCATGCCATATGCAGCAGGAAACAAAACTTTTGCACTCATCCATTCTCGCATCTTCAAATAAAAATGAGAGTTTTTTTGTTGTATGATATTTTTCCACATTTTGTTTGGACATCATGTTACTGGTTCAGCATTGGTCAAGAGAGAAAGAGATTGTGAACAAAGATCAACAAAACAGACATAATTCATGGTCACTTTAGGATCTACCCATCATCATAGTATCTATTCTCACGGAACAAAAGAAATTCCTACCTGGGAATCTAAGACGTTTTTTTTGTAGAAAGAGATGAAAACCTTATAAAAAAGCATTATCATTTATAAATATTCAAATCTTAAGAATACAGATATTAGTATTTATATAACTTATAATAATTACAAGTATGAATTTTTTCCCAGAATCAAATATCCCAATTTTACAATAGAAATGTCCTTACCCAAAAAGAAACACAAAAGAACAATCATTGATCGTCCAGCAGCGTTTTGCAATTACCTACTGTATTGCCTTCATTCTATCTCAAAGCATGTTAGCTAATAAACATTTCAATTATTTTAAAAAAGTTTCTTATTTAATAGGTATATAAATTCCTTAACCTGCTACAATAGTCAACATCATTTTATCATCAATGCATATAATATATAATATTTAAGACATTTTCTTAAAAAAACTTGTATTTCCATAGTTTCGTAAACAATATTTTTGTTTCTCATTCATTTCATTCAGCAACATCCTGTTCCTACTAATTTCAACGGACATATATAAAATTTTGATGCACTTTGCACTCTATTAAAATTTAATATATTTTGATTTGTTTTATAGATACACCACCACTTACGCTTAGACAAAAATCTCCTGCTAAAGAGAGAAAAAACTGTAAGGGAAAGTTGAAGCTGTCATGCAACCATAATAATTTAATACATAAAGCCGCATGGTTATTTGCATTGTCCAACAAAATAATTGTAAAGCATCGAGTAATCCTTCTTTTACCTAAACTATTCCTTCAACTTTGACTAAAATGGGCTTCCAACAAAACAATTTAATTTGAGTTTGGAGTTCCTTCGAGAAGCTTTATCTTAGTTAGTTAGGTCCAGTGAAACGCAAAAATTGTACTATGCCAAGTTAACTCGTCATACAGAATCAGAAATATTTTTACATTGGCGTTGTTAAATCTTTACACGTTTACACAAATATTTAGATTTAGCAAAGTGTTTTTATTTACAGAAAATCTGAACTAAATAAAAAGAAATATATATATTTATCGGAATCCCTTAAAATAAATAAATATATGCTTTTAAATAAAAAATGTTAAAAACACAATATTTCTGATAACACAATCGTTTTCTTATTTAAAATATCTAGGACTAGAACATTCCCATTTTAAAAACATGAATATTAATATACATTTACATCGACATAAACTATATATATAACTTGAGAGCATCCTTCTCGGCATCATCTTCCGCCATCCAGTCACCACCTTTCCTTTTTACCTTAACAGTGCAAAGGTATATATTATGTAAATTTGGTAACTCACTCATTATGTAACGTTAAGATCCTAGACCTGACCTACATTTATTATTTTTCTCTTAGCTTTTTATAGCTCTGCATATAATCAACACAAGTTGCGGCCTAGAAAGAAGATGCATAAATTAAATGAAATCCAGAGATTCGGAAAGTCCTCTCACAAAAAATCTAAAAGGATAAATACAATATAGTACTTCGTATGTACAAAATAACAATAGAACGGAATTATTTCTCGTCCGATTCAATGCATTCGCCCATTTATTTCACTATTTAACAAGAGCCTTGTTATGTCATGTCATCCTCATCATATCAAACAACATTAACAATAACAAACGAATAAATTATAGGCATGGTTGAAATTACACATGAAACCTTCTTGTTTTCTTTTTTTGATCGTGATCATAATCACCAATGTAAAATTCTCGCCTTGTTTTCTTAGGAGCAGCATATTCGTTCGCAAAACACTCTGTTCAATTCTCTTAAAATTGGCATTAAACTCCTTTATTTTTTGTGTGTCACGATCAAGCTTCACATACTTGAAAGTTGAGAAAGGAATGGTGAAAGCAGACAGAAGTTTCATATCATGGCATTCCTACTGTCATAGTCATGTCAGATCCCTTTTCCCTAGTATCCACCTAATTCAACAATATTAACTCGGATGAAAAGAATTTTTTCCTCGTATATACTTACCCTTGCATATTATTATATGTATAGCATAATAATAATATTATCATTATTACTTTGTATTTAACGTATAGAATATTTTATGCATGTGTGTACCATTCCTTTCATTTCATTTGGCATTGGCTCATATTGTTCCCCCACGGAAGGGGGCAGGTTAGAATACAATACACTGTCGTTGTACGTATATAGAATCCACTTGCCTAACATCTACAAGAAGTTTTTTGAAGCTGATTTAATTTTAAAATACTCCGTAATACATGCATACACTTATTCAAATATTTTCATGCGCGTGTGGGCGAGCATAACAAGAAGTGCTTCTTTCACATTTTTTTATTAAATGTTGTCTTCACAATGCAATATTTCGGCTCTCCTGCTCGTTTCCTTACCATGCCTGCTAATAAGATAGAAGATTCAAATGCAAACCTAAGTACTGTCACGTCGCTTACCATGAAAAAAATGTATTCTGAGGGCAAAGAGCAACGTCATATTAGTAAGTCCATTATATTACATCATGTAGTGGTTGGAAAACACTTATTTTCTCTTCCAGTAATACGTACAAATGTGTAAATTTTATGTACAAGATTTATAGAAAAAGGAAATGAGAGTTTGAGTTTATGCAAAACTTCATGAAAGATTAGAGAACTGCACCTAATTGTAAAAGTATCAAGTATCCCTCATAAACTTTTTTGTCCATTTTCTTGAATCCTCTTCAGAGAAAGCATAACATTCACAAAGTCAGTTTTGTATCATGTTAGGTAGTAAAGGTATGTATATATTTTTCTTCTCGTCATCATACTTTTTTTTGCTTTGATTTCTTTGTAGTGTGAGCGAACACAGGAAAATGAGTATCACTGATTTCTGATTTACATAAAGAATGTTGCCAATGTGGCTTGCGTGAATTTTAGTTTTCACCTCTCTCTCTCTCTCT
This sequence comes from Seira ritae, assembly GCA_027744415.1. Taxonomy (NCBI): domain Eukaryota; kingdom Metazoa; phylum Arthropoda; class Collembola; order Entomobryomorpha; family Entomobryidae; genus Seira; species Seira ritae. The sequence continues at coordinate 5,331 of JAHZNI010003436.1, read as the reverse complement.
GTTTGTAAGTATGTATGTAGCTCTATCGAAAGTTTCGCATGACTTTGTGGTTGGTTGTTTGAATGAATCTTTTAATAGTTTGCATGATATTGCATGAAATACCATTCTATTTCCGTAGAAAACATTTATTCCACTTTAAATCTACTGTATATTCACCTTAAAAGTAGAAAAAGACCAGTTTAGAAACTATCTAATGAATGACATTATGCAGATATAATATATATACTTTTACGTTCATTAAATTGAGTTTTTTATGCATAGGTAAACAATTTATATTTTTCTCACTTTACCTACAAAAAGGACATATTACATTTAGTAGACCAGTCAACAGGTATTCATTCAATTGAAACGAATGCAGTAGCATGGTCACCACGAAAAATTTGTAGCAAAATGTAGAATAGAAGGTCAAATCTGTTTTTGATGGTAAGCCCTCTTGAGTAATTTTGTAGTGACGAAAGCAAAGAAACAAATATTTACGGTGATATTTTAAGTAAGTAGGTTGTAGCAGTAGTAGTACTTATATAGCTATAGTCCTACAGTCATAGTGTTCCGTAATTTTTCATCTAGATGAGCATCTTGAGAAGAAAATTGTTTTTCCCATGTCCACCTCACTGTTTTATGGCCTCAGAATAATAATAATAATAATAATGTGAATTCTTACTTGAACCATCCATACGTTATACACGGTGAAAATATTGATTTTGCTTGTTTCGACATGTATTTCAAATGCATGATTTTTTTTGTCCGTGATTCAGTATTTTGTACGATGTATGAATGCAGATGACTCAAAGTAGCAGCAGCAGTAGCATTGGTAGCACTTGTTCATTTAAACTAGACATGATTTTATGCTGGAATAAAATATTCAGTTTTTTGTGTGATCCTTTTCCTACCTCAATCCCATAAAAATGATTTCTCCCTGATTTAATATTTGTTTGAACTATGTTCCTTTCCTCATTGGTATTTCTTTTTTGAAAGGTTGATTGGTTGACTGGTTGGTTACTTGCCTGGTTTTTTATGTAAATGAGCAAGAGGAAGAAATATTTGTTGGGGAGGTGGATTCTCAATGTAACGTAGAAAAGATATTTACGGGCCAGCAGGGACCGGGATGTACTTGAGAGTGTATGAGTTCTTCCAGATCTCAGCAAGAGTGACGGCAGAGAAGAATCTGTGGAAAATGTAGAGTGGGAGACAGAACCGCTGCACCAGAATCCACGGAATCGTGCCAAAGAAGCTCAGCTGGACTGGGTCCTTTTCCACTTTCGGGATTTCTAATGTGATAATAGCCCACATGGTCAGATTGGTTATCAGGAGCAGAGTGACAATTTGGCGTCCGGGTTTTGTCCTGGTATGTTCCGGTAAATGGATTCGGCGACGGCCAACATCCGAAATGAACAGCATTTGGATGATGATCTGTGAAACAGGAGAAATTTATCAAGCTTTCAAGTGACGGGAAATTAGCATTCATTTCATTTGCATCGATTTTTAAGTAGGTATTACTAGAAGTGCCAGTGTCGTGTCTTTGCCTTACATTAGGCTAACCTGTGTGTGCGCTTGTACTTTGATCTTCTTTTCTCGTAATCCTATTACATGAGCATTAGGAGAGTAAAAAAGAGAGGGGACAAACCTGGAGAATAACAAGGGCCGCAGTGCCTGCCACCAAGAGTGCAGGGATGTCCAATGAGAGTCCAAGAACCGTTCCTGAGATCAAGCTGAAGAGAGCATAAGCGAAAACGCCGAGCACAGAGACGCGAAGCAAAATGTCCCGCAAGGGACTTCCATGATCTCCGTGAAATCTAAGACGCCTCACTCTGCAAAAAGAAGAAAGCCGGATCAAAACATTTTATGCATTGTCACGCCTCCATTAATAATCCTTTGAGCTGGGGTGAAAGCTCAGCGAGCACAAAACATCAAAGAGAAAAAATAGCACCAAGTTTCATGCCTTCACATTACAACTGAGCTTGGTCATCATCAACAACAACAAAATCATGATCCTGATGCTGCTGATGATAAAGATGATGAGTAGCGCGATTTTGTACCTTATGAATCCAATGAGAGTGGCCAGGAATGAGAGGAGAAGAAGCCCAGCGTGAGAGCAGTCAGCCAGATAAATTGCCAACCACTTGAATTTCTCCCTGGCAATGAGGACAAAGAAGAGAATGAGGCATATTAGAGCCGTAACCAACAAAAGTAGTCCACAGAAGAGCCCTTTGCTAGCTCCCACACAATCTACAGGGCCTGTTGGAGCTCCACTTCCCTCTGGCCCTCCAGCAGTGTACCGACTGTAGGAACAGTCCGTTCCCATTTCCCATTCTTGCTGACTCTCTTCACCTTCCTCATTGCTCCTGGTCGTATCCAACCTAATATCGCATACAAGAAGTTAACGAACTGGTGAACATCACGATAAAAAATTTCACGCATGAGTCTCCCCCCAAAAAAAGAAAGTGAGCAGCAGCAGAGGAGAGAAAATGAACGTGAGAGAATATTTTGTACGTGAAAGCCTCTCGCAGAAAATACTAAACTTTCTTTTTTTTATTTCTTCCTTTCTTTCACTTTCAGCCCGAAAGGTATCCAACTCGTAACAAGTTCCGCGGGAAAGAAAGAAGAGAGTGCTCGTCCAACTTGAAATAAAGTTTGTTTTCTTACCCTTTGGTTTGCACACTTCGTCCAATATTCCTCCAAATTATGAAGACAACCGCAGCCGCAATCAAGCTGTACTCAATGACCACCGGGAAGAGATATGGAGCTGCATCGTTGACAATGGTTCCCATGTACACGTTCCGATCACAAGTTACGTTCAGAGGGAGTGGAGTACCCGTGTCAAAGCCCTTTGAAGTTGGGGCCACCGTTGGAGATTTGGTATTATATCCCGAGTTCCCGCCATACAAATTATTGTACGAGTTCATGTTATCCATTTCCGGGGACATTGTTGTGGTACTCGTCTTGTTCCAAAAGCCCAATCGTCTGGAGATTAAGCGGTTTCCCTCTGAAAGCAGAAAAGTTTATTTTCTCAAATAAATCTGCAGTCATATATCACTTGACTAATTGTGCATGACATGAATTTCTTCAGTTTTTATCCTCCTCATATCCGACAATCATTTCTCCTCACCTTTTATCATGTAGTCTTCCGAGTAGCTATTGCTGGCATGCTTGGTGATCTCCTTGAAGCATTCCCGCACCAAAATCCTGATCCAGACGCACAAGTTGGTGGCCACAACGTGCATCAATCCAAATCTTGCAATGATCTTGAACTTGTGAATCCTCAACTAAAATCAAAAATCCAATTTCAAATCATACATGTTAACTTAAGCCCAGGCAATAGTTCAACCGAAGAAGACGGCAATAAAGAGAAAGCTTGATAATCCAGCCAGGGGAAAACTTTTTCTTAAAAAAATAGAAAGAACTTTTCCCTTGCGTTCAAATAAAAAAAATGTAGTATAGCAATCCAGTTCCATCATCATCTCTTTCACTCCGCACAATTCACACGCCACTCACTCCATGAATAATTCTCAATGACATTATTATTATTCCTGCTCATACTCAGCGAATGGAAAGAGGAAATTTATGAAAGACGGGAAAAGCAGTCGCTGAGATAAAGAATGGCTCACGGGCTCGCTCAAAAGCAAACACTTTCCCTCTCAAAACTCTGCGCTCTCATAACAACAATCCGAAAATCCGAACTTTTTCCACAAACTAAACCGGGTATTATTGTTGTTCAATGGGAAACGGTGCGAGACTTGTCATAATGAAATCTCACATTCACCTACATGCATTGTACTAACATACGAGTTCTCATACACATTAAATTAAAATGAGTTCCATGAAACGAAAAAAATATGGTAGACGAGAAGGAAAGGTGGCGATGGTGACAGAACTCACATACTTATTAATCACGTGCGCGTATGCTGGCTCACTGAACCGGAAATTTAATGATATAATTACTTTTCCTAATTAACTTTCACAGCAAACCCGATCCCTTATAAAATCAAAGGCATGTACTATTTTTTATCATCAATTCATATTTCCTCCCATTAATTAATGTGATGTACTTTACTCATCTCATTTCTTGAAATCGCGTAGGTAAATATGTATTCTTCTCAGCATCAAGCCTCCCTTACATCCTCAGTTTTGTGTGAGCTGTGTATTAATGCCAAGACAGAAAGCGCTAATAAAATCTCATCCCGAGGCGAAACAAAAGAAATTTGTTTTTCCCTTACGGTTCACATTTTTTCTCTTGGCTCCCAAAAATAATAATCATTATGATTATGCGCAACACTCAATTTTTATATGCATGGATGGATGAAGATGGTGATGACTATGACGCTAAAAAATGAGCTTCTCTCCTTTCCTCTCAATAACGTTTTTTCGGTATCATCATCATCATCATCATGATCGGCGTCATTGTCGTGATCGTTATTATTATCACCACGCCACACTTTCACCACCGCAAACTCTATTTTGTTGTGCCGTGTTCTCCTTTACATCTTTATCATCGTCATCGTAGTCATCATCATCATCATCATCTTTAATAATCCTCATAAGAAAATTGAGCTCACGACTCTCCACTAAAAAGCTATAGAGGAAAAAACGTCTCTGGTTTTTTCAGCTATTTTTTTACTTCAGCGACATCATCATCCTTACCAAGTGTTCCCATTCGGAGGAAAAAGGATCCGTGAGCAGTGTCACTCTGGCTGGTCTTCGGTTTCTGGCCCTCTTTGGCAGATGTTGTGGCCGACTCCGCAGCAGGTTTCTCTTGGCCTTGTGAAGGTGGTTGAGCTGCGGTTGACTCAGCTTCACCAGATCCATCGTTCAGATTCACATCTTTTGCGTCACTCCCCTTTCTCACACCTTTCAGCATACTCTGTGAAAAAATACATGGACAACAACGATGGTTATTTTAGGCTGCATAAGTCTGAGTTTATGCGGATGAGAGTATTCTTCAGATTAAGAAAACAATTTCTTTGAACAATTTTTTTTCATCCAGCCAAAATGGCCTTATTTTCTTGGTAAATGTATTAGTCTCTGTTTTAAGCCTATCTTATCTAGCAGCGGACATCGTTTCAAATATTTCGTGAAACAATGAGAGCAGTGAATCTGTACTGCTCTCATAACTTTCTTCCTTTTCCCACATCCCGCTGTGATGACGCTAAAGCTGATTTTCCCCACAAAATGAGCAGGGAGGCAAAAACCATAAAGTGACAAGCTAAGCTAGACTTGCGGCAATCACCAGCGTAGTGAAAGCAAAAAGAAAGTGTTTCTTTCTTTGGCATTCCAAAAATAGAAAGAGAAAAAGAAGAGAGCAGTAGGTAGAAGCTGTAGCATTCGCCCAACATC
>JAHZNI010003435.1:0-18957 GCA_027744415.1 Seira ritae | reverse complement strand
ATGCTTTTTACATTCCATTTTTTTCTTCAGAAAATATTTCAACTGATATTCTTGAATATAAATGTCCCTTTATTTTTTTTGAGATGGTATTTTAAAAAATGCAAATCATATATAATCATACACGATTTCTTATTGATCGTTCATTACGTTTGATTAAACATAAAATACTTCACACATATTTTGATGCCAACTTGATACTCATCTCAGTCACTTTTTTGGATGAACATCCCGAAAAAAAGTATTACTACTTACAAAAAATCATAAAATATATGAATACATGCTAAGTATAAAGAACATACCTATCGATAAAACGTGAGACTTCCGTTACAATTTTTTTGTTGTGCCTTGTAACATGTAATAAGTTTAGAACAGTTTTTATTATGCTTTATTTTTTACTTTGTATTCTAAGTAAGTGCATCAGAATTTCGGAAGATTCCGTTGTCAGTTTTTGTCAGACTTTGCTCATCTGCGGAGACGTGTATTCACTCGACAAAAGATGTCCACAGGACAACGGCAAACGAACGATCATGACCACATCGGGTATTCATAGGACAATTTGCAATTTATTTAGGGGAAAAACAATTAATTATAAATGAGCATACACTCTTAAGCAATCATCATCCCATGAGTTCAAATACAAAAGTAATTTAAAAGTTTCCAGTGATCAATTCTAATTTTGATTGATTCCTTATTTCCATGGACTTTTGTAGATGGTGTGAGAGGAAAGGTGTACGACGAGAACATTGAGGAAGAATCGTGGTTTGACCAGAGTCTTGATGTCCTTGTTGTCTATAAATAACATGAGTTTTTTGTGCTAAAATCTTTTCTGGATTTTGAAGCAATTAATTAAAAAAATAATGATTTTTTCTTTCGTAACGTTGCCATTCCATTTTGTTTTTTAGCAATTATACTTGTAAGAATGTAAACTATCGTGATCAAATGTGTAATGCAAAAATGTTATTATTTTTTAAGTAATACTGTATAAGCGTATATGTACTAGTACTGTTACAAAATAAAATATGTATCCCTGTAAAGCTATGTAAAATGTTTTTTTCGAAACGACTGCACAAATTATTATCTGTATTTCTTCGGTTTAGTAAAATGTAATTTTTTGTGACCATACATACAAATGCATGAATGCAGAATAGTTTCAGGACGTTATATATATATTATTGTGTAATTCCTAATAAAACGATAAAGAACCTAAAACAAATCTCACTGAGAATTGAATAAAATTCGAAGTTTTCAATGTGCAATTAATTTGATCATTATTCGCTTTATTTAAAAAAATAATCTCGATAATTTTACAAAAAATAATGTCATATTATGCCAAAATTACAAAACATCAATGGACGACGATCATATCTGCAACTGCAGGTAATTACAATTATGTATTTCATTTCCGAAAGTTCCGGTTTGGAAAATTGAGCCGGGTTTCATGGCCTCCTAAGCTCTCTGAGATTACCCTTTTCCTTTGTTCATCCACCACCGAAATCAACCAGTTGCATTCAATGGAAAGGCAGTTTTTATTCATTTCAGACAAGCCATTGAGCAAAGGTTTACCGCGAACAAGAGAGCAAAGGCAAAAAGACATAAAATGAAACTTGAGCTGCAATCTGCAATGAGCAAAGAGAGCAGCAGCATTGCGATTGCATTGCAAATTGCAAAACTTGCTCCATGTGAGTTTCTTTTGTGCAACCTTCATTCACCGAAACGAGAAAACTCGACTGCAACTTCGCAATAAATAATACTACTATAGTAATTTGCAAATGTCCTTGTTGCTTCTGTGAATCAGCAATTTCTGCAACTTTAATTGTGTGAAAGTGTTTAAATAAATAGTTCTTTTAGTATTTTTGCATGCATGAAATTTAAGGAAGTTAGAGGCTTATCATCAGAGTCTTGCCTGTGATCCGGAACAATGTCGTTTCGAGGGGAAATGGTAAAACTTAGACAATGCAGTTTGAAAAGATATTTTAAAAGAGTTGCGAAATGAAGGAATCCATGATAGTCTTAGTCCAGATGGACGCGATGTAAGTAATAAAATTAATAATATGCATATGCGAATGTTTTACAGGATGGGGGAGCGGTACTGAACGCTGCTAATTACCTGAATAGACCAGCCGACGAATATGTGAATGATGTAAGATTGAAATAATTGAGAAGTTACAGATTTTGTATGTGTCTGTGTCACCAAAATGGCGTCGAAGTTGAAGAATAGGGGGAGGAGTAAGGCGATTGTTGGAGCTTATGCTTTGGTTTGTTTTTCTGTTTGTAGCCCAATTTGGAGGCCATGTGGGCCTTAAAGACTGCTGAAAACTCAGAAATCCACTATAACGTAAGATGCCGACTTTGAACTTTGATTGAATTATATAGGATTGCTAAATGAATAAAGCTTACGGAATTGAATTTTGATGTTGTATTTTTGATTCGCCAGCTAATCTGCTCGGCTGATCCACGTCTTCTGAAGCTCACAAAATTTGATGATTGGATATACTCAAAATTCAAATCTAGATTTCCCCACTTCAAGGTTGGTGTCATCGCTGAGGAGGACCTTAAGTCACCCAGGGCCAAGGAGGTGATATAGAATTAGAATTACTGATTTCTTTTGCAATTATGTATCTGTATCCTATCATAAGGGAAATCACTGAATGTGAATGTGTTCGTAATTTCAGCACTGGAGAACCTTCTGCGAGGAAATGAGCACCTTGGAAGATTACAGCTTCGGCACTCTATTGAGACTGAATTGCAAGGGCGAGTATTCGGAGGAAAACACGATACTCGTCACTCGTGTACAATACCTGGCCATTGAAATCGCTCGGAACCGTGAGGGATACAATGACTTCCTGTACAAGAAGTCTCTGAAGAAGAAGAAAGTTAACCCTCCGTGAGTATCTCCGTCTCTTTCTCCATTTTCTCTTCCAGTAACCTACAAACAATCTACGCTGAGTGCACCATCACTCTATTGAATCCAACGCTGAAGATTTCTTGATGGTTCTATTAAATATGATAAGGTTCCGTTGTGATTTTTCATGTACCATATATTCTACTATACGTTTTTAATCAGTGAAATCCTTATGCCTGTTTTACTCAAATATAAATGGGTATAGGTATATCATACTATCTATGTCTTTTCCATTATGCATAAAAAGTAAATGCAGATACTCTATTACTAGCTATGATTGATTATATATTATATTATGATTGTTATCGTTTGTTTGTTTTTTTTTCGTTTTAATTGTTTGTGTTGTCTATGTAATAAAATATATTGTCGGAGCTGGGTTTATTTTTTTCAAAACAGATTTAAATATCTTAAATAAGTTGGAGCTAACATAATATAATAATATTTGAGGGAGATTTTTTATGAACGAGTAAATCAAATCCGTTGTATGTATCAAAATATTATTATGTACTTCTACGTGCTTGCATTTATAAATGAAGGTGTAGGGCAGTGACAGTGATGCTAGTGAAATAAAAAATAGAACTCAATTTATGTGATGCGGGTATTTACGTTAGTATTAGAACGTTTTAATCACACCGTTTAAATGATTGCACCATAAATCTGATTGGAATATTTTTTCCTTACTTATTTTTAAACGTAGCATTAGTGACAAGTGCGTAAAACTAATAATTGTCATAATAATTAAATGCAAAGGAACATTATTTTTGAATTATTTTCGTCATGAAATTTAAAAAAAACAACGTTAAAGATTAAACTAAAGACCAGAGTTTAAAACAAACTTGACTTGTTTTTGTCTACGTACAAATTTTTTTAGCTGCATTGCTTAAAAAGTGAGGTAGCTTTTTTGCGAAATACCTAGTTATAGTTATTATATTATGTAGACTTATAATATTATGTATGTTTATGTTAAGAGGTAGGTTGTTGAAATTAATTAAAAATTCACACAAAGGTGGGCTCATTTGTTATCCAGACTTCCTTGTTGGGATCCCCATTAACGATATCTCCTTCGAATATGATCGCACTACTTATGCTTTTGTTTTGATTTCTATAGAATAATACATAATAAATTAGTAGTTTGCTTGACGCTTAATACACTTTTCTGATTTTAATTAATCTGTAATCCAATCTCATACCTTCTTTGTTTCGGCGGCAACTTGGGTCCCACTGCGGGATTTCCATTGGTATCCCTACTAAAGCCATTGGTGGAAGAACCATCAAAGCTTGGCTGTCTAACCTGCGACGGAGTTCTAGAATGAACAATGGGTGTAGCAGCCCCGATTGTGTAGCCATTCATGTTTCTACTGTCGATGGTACTTTCTTCTGAGGGGGAAGTACGACATCTGAATTTCGTACTGTATTTATAATAGTCCGACATTTCAAAGGGCTTTGTCACTTCGTTCCCTGCACCAGACCACGATTCGCTGCTTTCACTGCCTGTAACAATGCATAGCAATATCACAGTTAGAAATTGATGTTTAACAAACGATTGATTCTCTGCATTTTAGTTAACATACTTTTGCTGTTAAATTCGGCGGATTCATTGGCCGGACTGGAAACCGTCATTCGAGATACTGCGCCGTCAACAGCATCCATCCCCGAAGCTACCGATCCCCTCGAGGAACCTAAAACATCAAAAAAAATTCTTAAACCTCTGGACATTATTCACATTCATTTGAATTAATTTAACCCTAATGGAATTGCTACCTCTATTGGAAGACATCATTGAGGGGGAAGGTGATGGATTTTGCGTGGTTACAATCGCGTGGGAATTTTCATCCAAATTGGTTTCGTACCATTTCTTGCTGCTAGATTTACTGGAATGTCTACTAAAAGCTGTTTCACTTCCAAGACTCCTACATGGCAATGGAACAAGGTTTTGCTTTGGAACAACAGGAGCAACTGGAGGAAGCGGTGGAGGTGGAACATTACTATGCGTCTGCTCGAAATGCTTTTTCATGTTATTCTTATTTTCATCAAGATAACCACCCCACGTACTCATCGGCCTCGAAGGATATTGGCTTTGGACTGGGTGCTGTTGCGGTGGAGGAGGTTGTGAATGCTGAGGTTGCTGTCTCACTTCCAGCGGATATGCAGGTTTTTTCGTGAGTTTACTCTCCATTAGGGCAGTATAATACTGATGTTGAGTCATAGGAAATATACTGCTTCTGCTCGATGTCACCTTGGGCGCGGCAGGTAGTCCTATTTCATACTGTTCATCCGGTTTCAATTCCACCGACTTTTTAATAACGTCCAATCCAGCCATCGATCCAATCGTTTTTGTATGACGGCGTTTCTTGTCGAAAAACTGATGCTTCTTCTTCTTAGCCAGACTGCGGTCTAAGCTTCCATACCAGCTTCCATCTGGCTTTGCCTCGTCCTTGTCCAATTTGGTGGTGTTACTACGACGAGCTTGCTCATTTCGAGTTGTCGATGATGATGCTGATGAGGATACAGCCGTCGGCGCCTGCCTCTCCACTGAAATTGGTCCAATTAAGCAAAGTTTTAGAAATTTTCATATGATGAATAGATGAATCAAAGTTAATTGACGTCATGTCATGAACAATGAATAATAATCTCAAGTCTCAATACCGTGATGTGAGGAAGATGGTAGTTGTCCATGAGCATGGTTCTGATTCTGATTATTGGCTGCAGCAGCAGCAGCCGCGTTGCAAGCTTCTGCACACAACGTAACCAAATAATCTTGACGTGAGAACATGCGACCGACTGCCAAATCCGTTCCATGGATTCCAGTGATTGCAGCTTCCTAGAAAAGAAAAAGCGATAATGTTTGACATTCCTTTTAACTTTGTTAGCTGAGGAGACAAAGACATTGGTTTAGGCATATGTATTAGGTATGTTGTCATTTTTTCTTACCTTTCTTAACAGCTCTTTCAGCTCATCGATTTTTACATAGGTCTCGTTGAGAAGGTACTCAAGCCTCCTTTGCGGCGGAACTTGCCGCTTCGGAACCAGAACTCCGGCATCTTGTCTGGCCATATTTTTTTTGTATCCGAGAGGTAATATATGATTAAATCTAGTTTTTTATTCCTTCCGGCAAGATATTGTTTTACTTAAGAACATTTAGTTTTAAAGGTACAAAATATATTTAGTTTTAAAATCTAAACTCATGAACACTTTTATACTCAATTAAGTTTCACTAAAGATTAAACCCGTTCCGCTACATAAATTCCTATATTAAATGGCAAGATTTCATGGAAGTGGAATGTATGTTTGGAATTATGTTCCGACGGAATAACTTTTCTTCTTACATTAAAAAATACTTTTACCTTAACATAATATAATATAATCTCTTAATTTCTAATTTTACTAGTATTCTTTAAAAATTGCATTGTCAACAGAAAAAAACTAGACGGACATCTGAGTCGTAGAATACAAAAAAATAAGTAGAATGACTATGCAGGTTAATAAGTACTATGCCATGAAGTTATTTTTTTCTACCTCACAGGATATATCAGGATTAATGCTAATACTCCTACGCCTATCATATTATGCAAACGCTGCGCAGCGATTCCAAGATTATTACGCGACACATACACGAGTCGCGTTAAACATTCCTTGTAATTGGATCACATCTCGGATTCCCTGCATGGCATGTCAGTAAAAAATAGCTTTTATATCCCTGAGTCATCGAGTCATGACTTTTATTACGTTTCAATTAAAAATATAGCTCAGATAGATTGATGATGATCGTGCAGAGGAATATATTACACTACTGGAATTCTGAGCTGTGCAAAAATTCCTTTAATCAAAATTAACTGCATACATAGCATATTATCATCTTCTAAAAAGAAAAACACTGATTGCTCGCGTGACTTATTGACTTGGAAGGATTACGTCATGGCTCGGCTTTCTTTAAAACTTAGGATTTACGGTAACATATATATATTAATTTAAACTATTTCTTATGATGCTTATCACTTTTGAAATTAAAAATATCGGATGTATGTATTTTTTTGCATTGCTTTAGGATGATGATTGTCATCCAGATCACTATGTCGATTCACTGATAAATGATTTCCAATGAGGAGGAAGCTCTTGTTTCCTGAGCTGTTTTTCCACCGTTTCCAGAGACGTAGAAGAAAGACTTGGTCTTCTTTTCGAGTTGATTAATTTACCCCATGATAGTGCCTAACTAATTCGTATTGATTGGCTTACTCGTCTATTCCTGTAATATAATATATATTTCTCCTAAATAATACTTTCACTTATAATTGGATTGAAGACATGGTCTGGCCTCATTCGTGGTGCAAGAGAGCAACCCACTAATTTCCTAAACAAGTTCTTCTTCTCTACGACTCCTTTTCCACGGGCAGATTTTTTTGCTGTTGCCATTCCATCTCATTTCACGAGAAAAGGAAGGAAAAATTCCTTTCTGTCTTGTCTTCTTCTCCAGTCCAGATTCGATTCAATAGCTCTGTGTTGTCTATAGGAAAGGTCGTCTTTACAGCAGCATGCATTGATGCTATTATTGATATGATCTAATTTTTTTCGCCATACATACGCGATTCTCTCAAATTCACTCTCATTCACTCATTCACAATACAATCCCTTTTGCATACAGTGATTCACGACAATAATCACAATGCTGCTGATATGATGATATGTATGCATGTATTATTCACAAAATCATAATAAATTCTAATGATGATGCTTATCGATGCACTGTAAACATGGACTTGCATGAGCTACAAGACACATAGCCATAGCCCCACTCTATGATTGCTTATCTATCATATCATTCATGCAGAGATTTTCATTTCATAAAAATGTATTCTTATTATGATCTTGCCACTTGCCACCACAACTGCAACTACGTGCATCAACCACCTCGTAATAATAACCGCATGAAAGTAAGTATCTGGCTTTGCATAGCATGACAAAGATGTAAAGTGAATGGTAAACCTCTCAATAAATAAAATCGTCATAAGAAAAAATGTATTCTTCCTTTGGGCAAATCAACCTTTTCATTTTTTGAAAAAGGTATTATTGGCATTGCTTGCATAGAGCGAGGACCTACTTTGACCATAAAGGAATGTATGTTGGTCTCATCCTCATCCAATGCATAACAATACTTTTCATTGTTCAGCTCTCCTCTCTTCTCATTTTTTCCTTTCGAATGGATGGTGGGAGATGATGTAAACAGATTTCATTTTTGCTTCGATTGTTTAGCTCCACTCCAACAAGTATGACAATGCTAGAAAGCACTCTCAATGGAATTTCATATCTCCTCTCGACTGACTCGTTTAGGCATGACATTCTTATGGTATGGTGGCGGTCCACAGTCCACAATGCAAAGCCAATTGCGATGGTGGATGATGATGATGATGATTTTTATTTTGAAAATCATGTAGGTAGTAGTGGAGTAGGTATGAGGAAGGATTAGGACAATCATGAAATCTCACAATCACATGCATGCCTGGTTCGAGATTGAGACTGACAGACACCAAGAAGACGGAAAATTTATACATTTACGTGGGCCCTGTAATCACGACACAACTCGTTCGTTCCCTCGCTCTCGCTCCCAGTAACAGTTTTCAAGTTGAAGTTGAAGATATATTTTTATTCCCTTGAAAATATTTTCGTGTGTCCGTCCGTGTCCATGAAAATGCATTTGGTAGGCATGCATGACTACATGACCATTTTCATTACCAAGAGCAAGGAAAAAGTTCAACGTGACCATGCATGGCAAATAATACCTGAAGCTGAAAAGATGATTTGTATTGTCGACCGCTCATCTTCATTCTTCATACTAGTCATTGTTTTGGCACTCAATTCCGCAGTTTCTTTAAATGGACATCCCACCATCAAACCACCGCCATTGCATTGCTTTTTAAAGGAGTGGCAGAGGCAGGCAGGTAGATCTCTTGCCAAAACGCACCTGTCCGTTGTAGAAACCCAAGCAATAAAAAATAATCTGATGTGGTGGTGGTGGTGGCATGGCAGTGTCATCCATCCACGAATTAGATGAGCATGTTGATTGTCACCTACGCAGCTTTCTTTTTTCTGTAAAAAATTGATAACTTCATAATTAACGTTGATTTAGGTCCCTCTTGGAATTTCAAGGTATCATTGGTAAGGATACGTATGTACGAATGTGTGCACAATTTGAAATAATTATTTTTATTGCGGTTTGAATCCTTTTTAAGATTCTTGCTTGCCAACAGGGATTTTCTAGTTGATTGATTCGTAATTAATTGGATTTCTCCTTATATGGAAGTTTTGAGGACTGACTATTGACCCACTGATTCTTTTGGCACTTTCATAAAATGTCATCTATCTAGCTAGACGAAGCTGTTGTATGACAAGCGATGCCAAAGTCAATCAAGACGTGCATACATTGAGAGATAAAAGCTTTTTTTCCTCGAGCAAAAAATATTTTGTAGCTGCTTGCCAGCCGGTAAGATATGCAAAGTTGCAAAGGAAAAAGCATCTTCCATTCCCCTCATCAATGCAATGTCACATAATGTACCGCTTGTTATGTTGTTCAAGCGTTGGTGAAAATAGTTCTTTTGGCGTAAAATGTGTTTCACATGCTTGCAAAACGTTTTTAATCGATTAGAATATTGTAATACAGTTTTCCCATGTCGGCGAAGCAATTTCTTCCAATCTAAAACAAAAAATGCTTTGGTTCTTCTGATATGGAGGACAGGAAACTGTCCGGAAGCTTAACCTACAGTAAAACAAATCGAATTCCTGTAATTTCGTTGAAATTTCTGCTCAAAATGTTTTCCTATTCATATGCATCGTTTTAAGTATCAAAGCCATAGATGCCAAAATAACATAAATTATTTAAATTAATAACATTCAATTGATGATGCTGATGTTCGATTAAAAATAACTATTTGAATCAAGTTTTTCTTTGTTAATTGATCTGTAATTAGTTTTCATTGGAATTAACCCCGCCTTTTCATTCGCAAAGAAACAGAATAAGATGAGACTGGGGTTATGACGATGAAGAAACGTTCTCCTGAATTCCCAAGAGAAAGAATTTACAACCAAAAACGCTCGCTGAAGGCGTAATTTCAGTGTTTTAATGGATTGGGGAAAATCTCGACAAGTTCGAGCTAGTGGACTTCATAGTAAAATTGGCCAAGAACGTATTACTGGAAATGTACCGAAGAGAAAAGCGAAGATGGGCTCTTCTCTTTCCACTTTCTCCAACATTCTCTTCGCCATCCATTCAGTACAATAAACATTGTTATGACTAATATTACTGAATCCAATGAAGCTATAAATCTAGCAAAAGTTCATGGAAGTTCAACTAGTCGATTCTTTTATGTTCTGGTCCTCTGGACATGATTAAGTTGACGTGATAATAAAAATAATGGAGAAAGGCCAGAGAGAAAGTCTGGAATGGATGCATGTTATATTAGTATATAGGAAGGCCTTGTTATCACTACAGTTCTCTGCTCTCGTTATTTAAAAGGTATGCTTATGGATGTCAAGTTTGATAATGGATATTTCTTGCGTTCATTACACGATGCACACGTCGGATGTTTGTCTTCCTCCTTTCAATTCTGAAAAGTATATTATGGAAGATTATATTCCATTTTCCTTCCATTTCTTTTCCAGACTTCAGCCAGCATTCCAAGTGAGGAAAGTTTCTCCAAAACTATGTACATGCTTATGGAGTTATTGGAAAGCGCAATTCCGCGAAAAATTTGCCGATCCTGAGGTAATGTAATTTGACATCTAATCCCAGGGGAACAAACTTCAAACAAAGAAGCTGAAGCAAAATCAATTCTATGGAAAATTGACTGAGCTGGAAAGCATGTCGAATGCTAAATCATCTCCTGGATTTCAAAAACAAGAGCTCGAGCTGGAGACTCGCAGAATTTGAGGAAAATATTCATCTTGATCCTCACATTAGTAATTTCTTGAAATTTTTTACATACTTTAAACATGAGTGCCATGAATTTTCAATTTTCTCAAGACATATTGAGAGCGAAGGTACTAATTAAATTTCTGTGGTTTCATACCGCCTTGGAGAGATAAGAACGCGGATCACATCTCACCGATCCACCCATACGTATATGGCATTGATGATGACGAAGACGACGACGATGAAGATGAGGACGACTCACTCAGTGATGATCTGATGACCGTAGGTTATGCATTTTATCATGAGGCAAGGTTAGTTGCTATTCCTCTTGGATTGACTTGGCTGGCGTAGTTGCGCCCAATTTCTCCCTTTAATAATCTCATATTTTCCATATACGGTAAAGCTTGGGTGGACGAAACGAGGCTCAAAGTCATGAAAACGATTTGCAAATGTCCATTGCAAAAATTGTGTGAAGATTTTCTAAAATCCAAATTTGATTTAAATGAAAATATTTTTTCATACTTAAAATCATGATCATGCATGATGATGATGATATGATGATAGTGGGAGCTTGCTTTTTTCATGGTTCATGAAATTGTGTGGTGATGTTATGATGATGGCGAATTGGAGACTTGATTCAAATTAAATTGCTATAGCCATAGCATACCAACTAAAACCATACCATGCCATGCCAGGTCAATGCGTTTCAAATCAAGCGAGGTTGTCTTCATTTCTATAATTACTCATTTGTACCTGAGCTGTGGACATGGCAAGAAAAGGTTTGTATGACATGAGATACAATTGCCAAAAAAATCTTGTTTATTTTCTGTTACATTTTGTCATCCCTCCTTAAAAATGAAGATGATGATTGAGCAGTTAAAATAATGAAAGTGGAGAGGCAGTGACGTGCATAAACAAATTGGAAATTAGAGTCACCACCCAGCTAATAAAAATCACGGTATGCCACCACCTGTCGTTTGTAGGTTTTTCTCGCTATCGTGAACATGCCAGGAGAACAGCAATGAAAAAAACCTACCGTTGCGTTGTTGCGTTATTTGCTGGCATCATAAATGACAGCATGCAGTTATAAATATACGTTCTTGCATGAGCGTGGGATGAGGAAGAGTATCTAAAAAAGTTTGAAATGGCGACATGACACGGATTGAAAATAAATAATTAAAAAATATCAAAAAAAATGAGTGAAGGAGAAAAACAAGAATTCATGCTCATTAACATCCCATTGTAGTAGATCTAACTGAGCCCGACTTACTTTAGTGCATACGCAAATGATTGGCGAGTTAATGGAGTGATTAAAATATGAGGTCATGGCAAAAACTCCATAAAATTGAGAAGTACAGCGAAAGGATGGGACTATTTTTAGTACATCTAAAACTTTCCGAAAACATGAAGATTGCAACTCAGAAACAGTTTAACACCTTTTACTATTTAAAGATCGTCTCAAATTCCATGAGTACTTTTCAGCATCACATTTCGTTTCATATCCACATCTTTATTCCAGACATTAAGGTAGAAATGCTCAAATAGGCATGAAAACGGCGTTATCGTCAGGTGTATTGTTATTACCACTAGATACTTTTAATACTTTCTGCACCTCTTTTCTTGATCTCATTCATATTTTAACTGCCGAAACAGAATCATAGGGCAAATACCTACGGCTAAAACACAACCCCATAAAATGCATAAGAAATATACATAAAATGTATTTTGGAAGTGGGATGGTTCGGCTGTGAAGTCATATCATCATCATCATAGTCAATTTTTCCTCGAAGAGGAACTATATTTTACGACTTGTAAGTATTTTGCAGTATTATTTTTTTGCATGCTTGAAACAAAGAGCTTTTAAAATGCCAAGTTTATTATTTTTAAAATGCGTGTCATGCTAAATGCGGTACGACGATGATGCTGTTGTTGTGATGGCAATAATGTGGTGGTTAAAATTTTTTATCGAGAAGAAAATAGGATGTGGGAGTTATAGGCCTTATGCATGCATTATACATATTTATGTGCATGGATAAAATAAACGACAAATGGGAAGATCATGAGAGCTCGTCAAGTCAAGAGCAAATCGATTGTTTATTTCTTCGCGAAATCTCGAGGAAAACAAACGTTTAATTTTCTGGGCAAAGGTAAGCCTCTGATGAGCAGATAGTGATAATAATAAATTTGTGTCCCCAGTAAAGGTATTATCCTCCCACCACACCTTTCTTTCATTACATGCGGCTTAACGGTAGCAACGGTGACTGGTGACAGTTTGCAGTTGAAGACACTGTGAATCAGATTAAGCCAAGAGCCAATAAAGTCACACTTGATTGTGATCAATAAAATTAGAGCAAAGAGGATTCCGAAAAAAGGTGCGATGTATGCATAATATTTTATTGAGCGAGTTGAGCACTATTGATTTTCTTTTGGCGTCCATGAGAAAGCAGAAAGCCTAAGTCTACATCATCATATCATCAAGATCATCAATTCAATTTCTTTTCGAAACCTTGTTAGTTTGATCTGATAAGATGATGATGCACTTGTCACAAGCTCATCATAAGTAGCCGTGGTTGGTTTAGAGTATAGAGCTTTTGGCTACAGATACAAAACTGAAGGAAAGGTGGAAAAGGAAGACGCAAAGCAACAAAACATCATTCAGAATTTCACATCGCAATATTACAGGATTCGATTAGATTCATAAAGTTCCCATCATAAGCTCCGCTAGAAAGATCATATCCAGAGGGAAATAAAAACATCATAATATATTACGAGATAAAAAACTCACAGGGAAAAGAGCTTCGCTCGAGTGTGAAAGATATCATATTGATTATTATTATATTATGATACATCACATTCGTGTTCTCGTGTTCAGGTAACAGGTATCAGATAGAACTGGTGCGATAGTTGAAGTTGAGTGAGTCAAGTTTTGATAGTGTGCTTGCTCTTTTCTGTTTGTTTTCCGTCTCAGTTTTGCGTTTCACCAGTTCCCTACAGGAATGACTCCATTTTCCAGAAAATTAAGAAACTGATTGTGCCTACCTACTCGTGGGAGAAAAAGAAACAGGCAAGAAATTTTTTAAAAATTTATCAATTTCATAAATCATTTATTATGCAATTTCAGTGTCAACTTCTCGAAAATTTTTGCATGACATTTTTGCTTTTACTGAATAACTGATTAATTATGTATCTTCGCATAATATATTTTGTATTTAAAGCAATAAATTTTACATGAATATCGGCGATAAGGTGAAATGAAAGGCATTTTATCATGCAAAGCATCAAGATTATCAAGAGTCAGAAGAGATTTGCTCGGGCTATAAGAAGCTTTACTGTCTTGAAAAAATATTATGTGAAGTTTTGTAAAGTCCGTCTTAGCTCGGTCGGTCGGACCAGCAGCAGAGCAGCCTATGTCTTCAGAGCATTTTTTTACAAAGCCAGCCTAGCTTTTTAAAAAAAAAGTTCTTGAAAAAAGCCTTTACCAACATAAACGTAACAATGTTGAGCCAGCCAGATAGAGCTCAAGAGGAGGAAGAACATCTTTAGGATTTCCCCTATCCTTTTTTAACTCTCCCAAAAAGTAAGCTAATTGTGTCTCCCTGGCTAAAGGCTTTACTTTAGCTTGTAGCTCTCAACTTGACTTTTGTTTGTTATTCCCAGCATTCAAATACTCCGTCTTTCCCAACTCCCTACAAAAGTACTACATAAATACATTGACCAAAAATCATGATGATGATGATGATGATCATGAGAGGATTATTATATATGGTGATGATGATAATACATTTTACACATACCCATACATTCACTTTTTTATTGGAGCCGTTGTTGCTTTTTTGTCGTTCGTTTGTTACCAGAAGAACCAGTGCATTGCATATACATATATGAATTGAATTGAATGTAGCAAAACTTACTCACGGCGACCGACCGACCAACCGAGCTGATATGATGTGAGTAGTTTTTTTTTGTAGTGGAGTAGTGGGGCAAAAGGGTTTTTAACATGTTTCGTTTATTTCACTTTGGTCTATATGGTCTACTAGATGGGATATGAAATGGAATGAAATGAAGAAATGCATAGATATACATAGTCAAAAAAAATATTGTAGCGTACTGACTGAACGGCCTATGGCCTAGCTTGTCTGTTATTATTATTATTCCTACGTATTAGTTTTGTTTGTAGAGGAGGAGAGGAGATGGATGGATGAGTTTTTGTCCGTTTGCGACTTGAGCTGAGCTAACTTGAGGGAGATTGAGAACAAGCATTTTTTAAATGTGCTCATCCACTATACTCCTGTTTTCTCATCATAATATTTTGTTTGACTCGCGAGTGATTAATTCATATTTTTTTAATTTGCACGTTTTTTCGTCTTCTCAGAAAAGCCCATTTTGTCACGCATGACATTATAACGCAAAAATGTCTTAATAAATTCTAGTCATACAGTTAATAAAAATATATAATATAAAGTGTTTATACTTAAGTGAAGTGGATTTAAAGGCGTAATCAAAGGGATTCGATTTTTTTCTTCTGAAGACAATTGTTTCAGAAAAGTTTTTATGTGTGTGGGCTGGAAAATAAGTAAGCAAGCGAAGAAGAAGGAGAGAAGCTGTGAGACGAAGAAGAAGCAGAGGTATGTAATTACCATATAGATAGATTTGCAAAAAATATATATCCTCCAAAAATGTTTGTAGGCGATAAATAATGCGATTCAGATTCATCATTGTATCAGTCAAGCCAAGCCAAGCCAGTATCGGCATGACTATGACAGAGAGAGGCGATAGCGATAGGATAGCACATCATCTTCACTTTTTATCCTATTATTGTCCACCACGAGTAAAAACAGGCGATAAAAATTTTTTCTTCCCAGGTTACGTTTCTGCAGTTATGTAGTTGCTGCACAAGCAAAACAGCACGAGTTCTCAAAGGGTTCTGCGCTTCATGTCATCAAGTCATGCTAGTAAAATTGTTACAAAGCCGATCCGATCATGTATCATTTTACGGTTCCAACGAAATCCTGTCATCATAGTTAAAAGTCGTAAATAGTGAGCTTATTTCTTATCGAGTATTTGAAATCGCTCCTATTTGAAAACGAGGGGGTTAAACGTGTGCATGTGTTTAGTTGTGTGAGTTGTGTGGTTTCTTTCAGGAAACAAGACCTCAATCAGTACCTACATGAAAAATGAATTATTCAAACTTCAACTGAAATCTTTCCATGGCAATCAAATCGGAGGATTAGGATTGGAACATGAAATGTGAAATTGCTAATGACTCATGTCAA
Source organism: Seira ritae (assembly GCA_027744415.1). NCBI lineage: Eukaryota > Metazoa > Arthropoda > Collembola > Entomobryomorpha > Entomobryidae > Seira > Seira ritae. Next base: position 2,882 of record JAHZNI010003435.1, on the reverse strand, counting down.
AAACAAAAAATATCATTGTTTCGAAAATTCTCAGCATTTCACATCCTGCATTAAATTCTAATATCTTCTTAGAGAATATTGGTGTCGCCAGTCGCGACCAACTTTTTTGCGAAAAGTAAGATATTATCAAGGATTTTCTCATATTTTAAGATAAATATTGCATACATTTCTGTGATGTGATGACGTTGTTGGAAGGATTGAAATCCGCATTAGTATGCATGTATTAAGATGACGCACGTCACGTGAAAGTTGTCATTGTCATAAAAAATTTGTGAAAGTTACAATGAAATAGGGCAAGGAGAAAATGTCATTGTTTTTTAATGGTGCCAGTTATAAATTCTTCGAATCTCACAATACGCTTCAGAGGGAAATTATTACGAAGTAATTAATCCCACATCCCATTGTCCGAACCTAGGTCGATATACTACATCTATTTCCATACCGAGGTGCACATGTATATATTCTTACTTATCGATACCAATATTCTTGTTATGTGATGTGCACAAAGAGCGGTTTTGAGTCATCATCATCATAGTCATTAAAAAAAGAGAAGATGAGAAAAAGTTTTTTGGAGGGACTTGGAGAAACTCGTGAGTTTACGCTGATTGAATCCCCAATGGAGGGTGAGAGTGGAGAAGAGACGCTTTCCATATTTTACAGTCAGATCTGGAAAGGTGTCCTGTGAAAGAAGAGGAAAGTTGTCCTCTTTCTCCTAAAAAATACATACGCACAAAAAAGTTTTTGTGAAAGAGAGAAAGTGCATCGCATTTCAGTCTAGCCATACAGCCCACTCTGACTGTGTGAGTGAAGCGGAGCAATAGTGAAGGTGGCAAAGCATCATCATCGTCATCATCAAAGTAGCAGAAACAGTGGTTGTGTGGCTGGCTGGCTGACTGTGGCAGTGGCCGCGACGTAGTAGCTGTAAGCTGTTGTATAACATAAAACAATAGATCAACTTCCAGTTCACTCCAGCATAGCAACATCGCAAGAGAAGGATTCATGAAAGCAAAAATTCTATTGAAAAAATGCATGTGTTTTCACTGATTGTGAGGAAGTAGTGGGAAAAGAGCGCAAGATTGCTATTCATTCACATCATAGCCATTGCTATAATGAAGTGGATCGGATTGCCCCACATATAGCACAGTATAATATATTATTATACCTATGCATAACAATCCATATACCTATTCTATTCTACGTTCTCTTGCTAGAGTCTTATGCAATTTTTTTTACTATAATGTAGCGTGAATTCTTGTGCTCTCGCTGCGTTCTTGTTTTTTCTACATGTGAGTTGAGCTTACCTCACCAGCAGCATCTGTTTTTTAAAAGTACTTGTCTTGATAAGTATTTTTGGTGCACACAATCACAAGGCAGTAGTACTTACTTACATATTTGCACATTTCAGTCAGAGAATGCAATGCTTGCTTGGTTGTTGGTTTTCTGCATACATGTGAGATTTGCAATCGTGTGATGTGATGTGTGATCCATCCATGGCGAAGTAGACAGATTTTGCGAAAGTATTTTTTTCCATTTCATTACATTACATTAGCTCCATTTTCGACAGATTTTAGATCGGATTTTCCAATTTTCATTTTCAACTCAACTCCGTGCGTCGTCGTCTTCACTACGGTTGAAACATGTTGCCTAAATTGTGCAATAGTACAATTTTAATGATGCAGATAATACTCTCCACTTTCATGATGATTCCTCATTTCCACAATCGTCCTCATGACCAGCTCGGGTCTTAGATCTGTGGAGCCAGGACGAGGTTAGGTTGATCAAATTGTGAGTTCATGCAAACGTGAAGAATACATTATATTAATATTAATGTGCGACGACGACGTCCTGTTTGCTTGGATGTACCCCTGCAGTCATGCATTTATAGGTTTTGCCATACATATTTCTACGCCTTGTAAAATCGCAACCAGATAAGTGGATTAGCATTTTTGACATTGTCAAATTAAATGTTGTGATAGGGCTCTGCATAAATTCTGGGTTTCTCCAATTCCAAGTAGTGGGCCTTGAATGCTTTTGCGTATTTTTTTATTCGAAAGGAAATTAAAACGAGGTTATTTGTTTGATGATTTTAAGAAATGATTTTCGAAAACATTTTGTGTCACACTTCATGTTTGACTTCTGTTAAGATTGGTTGGAGTTTTACGGTTTTGTTGCAATTATTTTTTTGCAGGAATCTAAAGTCGCCCCAGGGATGAGATTGGAGGGTTAATAGGACAGTTGAGTGTTTTTAAAATTGGGATTCTGTTCGAATATTTTGGTTTCAATGGAAGAAGACTTATTCGATGAGGAGATTCGCGAAAGCGCCGTGCTCTACGCTGCAGAGATTATCAAAGGTAAGTCAAAAATGGAACTACATAAATACATGTAAATTAATTAAATGTAAGTTGCCTTTATTACCGTTTCTAATATTACTTTCCATGTTTACTTTTTCCATGTTTGTAGATCGTCTCTATTTCGCAACCTTGAAAGGAAATTATCGGCTAAAGTCGACAAAGCTAAGCTCAGGGTAAGTATTCAACCGTTGATTGAAATTTGTAACTACTGGAACGGCTCTTAATTTTCCCTAATTAGATTTGAATAATTTCATCATTGCTTGTGTATTGTTTCTTTTGTGCAGGCACCGTCTCTGCATCGCAAGCGTATAATACATTACACAAGCTCGGATCCGCGTAAGAGGGTCAATGCAGCTTTTCTTGTTGGGGGATACTCGGTAAGAGGAATATCTAATTATTCTAATTTGATATTTTCTTATCAAAAACTCCTAGAAAGGATTACTCAATTATAATTATTGATTTTTGCTTAATAGATCATTTACATGAATAAAACACCCGAAGAAGCCTACCGGTGTTTATTGGGACCTAATG
>JAHZNI010003434.1:0-12311 GCA_027744415.1 Seira ritae | reverse complement strand
AAAGGGAGAGGAGGGAGGAAATGAAGAAATGGAAAAGCTCCAGCAGATATGCTTCAGCAACGGTTGCATCCGCTTCTCCTCTTTCTTCACCCGAAATCTTCAATAAATCATCAAAAGGTGATCGTGAGCGCAGGCAAGAAGACGAAAGGAGGAGGGGAGATGAGGAAGAAGAAGAGGAAGAAAAATTGCCCGAAAGCTTGCATGCCATTGAAGTGGAGGATATTGGGGAAAGCTCATCTGAACTCGAAGAGGGAGAAGAAAAATCACCTCATGGTAATGCCATGTCTCATTCAGACATATCTGCTTCTGAAGATGAAAGAACTGCGGAGCATAATGAAGACGGAGGAGGTGGCCAAGCAAAAAGTAAGAAAAATGAAAAGGCTAAAGGATCCGATGCTGAAAGGAGCAGCTCTAGCTCCTCATCTTCTGCATCAGACTCTGCCGGATCAACAATTTCCAGTGACGAAGGAGAACATTCCGATGATGAAAAAGAAAAAGCAAAGGCCGAAGACGTCGCGGACGAGAAAAAGGAAGATGCTGATGAGCCCACTTCTTCCGGTGGTGATGCGGTATTGCAAGAGAATCAAAGCCAGGAAGAGGAAGTGGAGGAAGTACTTGATTTGGACGCTCTGCTTACACAACGGCTGAACAAGCTCAAGATCAAGTATAGCATGTTGACTGAACGAGGCTCGGATTTGCTTAACAAGTTTCTCACTTACAATCCGGAGAAACGAGCTACTGCGGAGGACGCTCTTGCTCACCTTTTCTTTAAGGAGGCTCCACTCCCTATAGATCCCTCCTTGTTTCCAACATGGCCAGCAAAGTCTGAAATGGGTCATAGGAAAGCTGCTGCTTCCCCAAAACCTCCTCCCGGAGCAATTCAGTTCAAGGATGAAGATGAACCTGCAGGTTTCTTTTTAGGAGAAGGGACAAGGCGTACTCCTATTGGGGCAGGGTTTAGCTTAAAATTTTAATTTGATGCTTTGTTTTCTAATAGTGTGTTCCAGTTTGTTTGAAGTTTTTTGTGTCATTGAAATTGTGGGTAAATTGAAAAATATTTTAGTTCTTTGACGTAGGATAAGCATGCACCATAAATTAGCTTTTAAGAATAAGAAGTGTCAGCAAGACTTTGTAAATTATTGTTATCACTTTTCTTTCGTAAAATATAACCTACTTTATATGTATTAATGTGAAAACCACACAATTTCTCTTGTTGAACTCTTGTTATCCCTCCCAACTCTTCCTTACCATTAGCATAAACCTAATGAAATCTAGAATACTGTAAACAAAGTTTAAGGTTCTCATGCAATATGCTTATCAGTTCATCTGATCTATGATTATGTCATGTCATATTGGTTGGAAAATTGCATTGCAACCTGTATTCATAAACTAAAGGCTGTACAGTACTATTACTTCTTGTTCTTATGAAAAATTGTCGTGGGGACTTGTTCATCTAAAAAATGTTTTTTCACCCGAAACGACTTCCTTTTTCTGTTGCAGAGATTCTTTTGTGACCCCATACTCCATACACACACGACAAGCGAGAGTGAGAGAGCTGTTGTTGCGCTAATAGAAAGGTTCTTCTATCTCCAGATCATCCTACAAAGCGATTTTCAAACAGTATCCCCATTTGGTGTTCCCAAAAAATCAGTCTTTTTTGACGACAACCAAACCCCTTCATAGAAATGTCTACGCCGGCTCGCAGACGTCTAATGAGGGATTTCAAAAAGCTACAGGAAGATCCACCAGCAGGAGTTTCCGGGGCACCCACTGATAACAACATCCTCCTCTGGCACGCCGTAATATTCGGCCCATCAGAGACACCATTTGAAGATGGCACCTTTAAGCTCACGATAGAGTTCACCGAAGAATATCCCAACAAACCACCTACAGTTCGCTTCCTCTCCAAGATGTTTCATCCGAACGTGTATGCGGACGGCGCTATATGTCTGGATATCCTACAAAATCGTTGGAGTCCAACCTATGATGTATCTGCCATTCTCACATCAATCCAATCATTGCTTAGTGATCCGAACCCTAACTCGCCAGCGAATTCGATGGCAGCTCAGTTGTACAAAGAAAATCGAAGGGAATACGAGAAGCGAGTCAAAGCGTGTGTTGAGCAATCCTGGATGGACTGAATCATCGTTCGGAAAGAAAAGATAATTACATTGCGCCTCGTTCTGTGTGCTTGCTCTTGTCGTGTAATATATTATTATAATAATTATAATTTTAATTATATATACTTGAAAGGAATGATGATGGTGTATGTATTATTATTAATTAAATTCATGGCATTGTACCATCGTCGTTGAGAAAAAAATCTGTAAATTTTTGTTAGTGAATGTTTCCCAAACTATTCAATTAAAAAATGTTTCAAATGATTTTCGTTACATTTGACTGCGTGTGCTGTCTTTATGTTGTGTGTAGGACTATCCAGTAAAAATGTATACCTTTCTCGTTATAATTAATTAAATCTTATTATACAATAGATATAGTGCTACAAGCATTTCTACATCGCAGAAAAACAACCCGTTCAATTTTTTGTAAATTTATGCGAAGCTGAAGTAATAGTAGTGGATCATTAAGTAAAGTTATCTATAATTATAATTACGCATTCTGTAATCCTTAACTCAAGCTGTGCTGGTAAATCAGGTGTATGAATAATTAGTTGACCGAATAAATGTTAGTAGATCATAAAATAATTTTTCTTTAAATTCATTCTGACAGGTTGCAATGCAAAGAATGGGAAATCATATTAGGTATGCCGGGTTTCATGAAAGGCTAGGCCAGTTTTGCATAATTCATTCGATGTTAATTTCAGGATCATTTAATTTTATTCTTCAACTTGAACTCACTGAAATGCTCATCGATCATTTACAATTTCACAAACTTGAATTGCTGATCGTCTCCATTCGTGCATGGGACAGCCTCAATGGGTTGGTCAATGACCATGGCGGACAGACACGTTTCATGATGCTTGTTCTTGATTTGAGTGAAACCATTTCCAGCGTCATTCAGGTACCATAACTTGTGATGGCCCAGACGGGTGAAGGAAGCGACCTTTTGTTCACATAAATGATATAGGATTTTAATGTACATAACTTCCGAGAGAGGATTGTAAACCATTCCACAAAAATCAAAAAGGTTGTATTTTACCCATTTCAAGAAGGTGTTGCTCTCGTCCTGTTCCAGAACAAAGCTTTCGTAGGAAGTGGGGCGGAGCTGGAAGGCGGTGTAGAGCTCTGAAAAAATCGGATATGTAAACAGAAAATAGCCATCAGAATTAGCCTGGCTTCCTTTTAGAGAAAAGCTATTGAAATATCTCGTACTGGAAGACTCGAGACGCCATTTTTGACCAGCGGAATCGGACCAGAGGGAGATTCGAGGCATGTCAGTCAAGTTGAAGAGGCCAGCTTTGACTGAGAGGACCTTAAAACCAAGATTGCAAAATGCTGGTGAAGATCTTCATCATTCTTCACATTTTAGAATTGTCTCAACTTACCCCATCGGTGATTAGCCTGCTCTCGATCTTGTAAACGTCGTAGTCAATAAACTTTTCCGTTGTTTCTTCTGCGCCGCTGCTGCTTGCAACAAAGCAGAGGAGGAGAGCGGATGCTACCAAGAAGCTCTTCATTTTGTAAGATGTCAAGTAAAGCTGTGAAATTGATTGGTCAGTGTGAATTAAACTTATGATAAGTGTCAAGTTCCAATCTGCCCTATTTATAGGTCCCTCTTTTCAGTCCAAGAATACAAATGGCCATTACTTATCTTTTGGAAATTGGAGCAATTAGGATACAAAGGTTCAATATTCGAGCAATAGATTGAATGGATACTAAACGCTCGTAAACAAGACAATAATATTCAACAATTGCATAACATGTAAAGGGGTTGGATTTGGATTGGGGATGACGTTTACTTTCTCATGTGTACTCATTTGTCATTTCTGGTCCTAAGATCTTTTGAAGGCAATCATTACGTCAAATATATTTGGTCATTTGTAATTTGCACCTCTTGCACTTCCAACAACGAATGCATGGGGTCATGGAATTGTCATTATCAGCAAGGTCATTATTGCATTCAATAAGCAACATGATTAACAATTAGTAAGGGATGTGGAAACAGCAATTAGAATAGGGGTGTATACGCTGCACTACACTCTTGACTCCGAGTCATTTGCATGAGTCATTCTGGAGAAATTTACATCGCGTCGCATACTGCGTAGACTTTACATATCGCAAAAGGATAATGACGCGTCCGTCCATATTTCATGTAGGTCTCTTCTGTGGTCTCGACTTGAGCTAGACTAGCTAAAGGTACCTATTTAGAGCGTGGTCGTCTGCGTCTCAGAAGAGAAAAAGATCCTTGACGAGCTTTTGCGTTACAGACTGCACTCTGCACATAGCCCCGTAAATGCTCTTCAAATTGTGAGGGGATCGCAAAGCAAAGCATTATAACATGGATCCATGGACTTTTCTTTAGATGAGATGGATGATGCATGTAAAAATCATCACGTACAATCCACATGAAAAAAAACGAAGCTTTCTCTATACTTTTTGTGATCAAAACAATACAACTTTTTGCGGTTTTATGGTTCTGTCAACAAATACAAGAAGAACCCTTTTCCCTTTCCAGTGATGAAAATAAGTTCCTATTCCTGACACAATGCCTTTTTTGCATTTAAAGCTACTGAATTTGATACTTTTTTTTTGTAAAATGATCAAATAGAGTAAAAAATGCTCCTGGACGTAGAAAAAGTGACTAGACATTCATGAGCTTTGAGCTCGAGAAAGGTTCTTTCCGTAAATTGAAGTTCGTTTAAGTTCTAAGACATTATTTAAGATGGATCTGCAATGGTCGCCGGTCCTAACTGATCAGCTTTATGCGTGGAGTCAAGAAATCGTTTTGTATCAAGCGGAAGACTGTGATCCCCTTCCAACTAAACTTAGGCCAGGATGTATGATCAATGAAATGACTATGTAGCAATTATTTTGAAATTATAGTGTAGAGATATATTGTACACAGGATGAAATATTTTGACTTCAAACAGGTATGCGCATATCCAACGAAAAAGGTATTACAGTCGTCTCAAAGCTTCCAGATTATCCCTATCCTAAAGTCGTGGACGCTTATCCTGGGAGCGATGGTGAGGGTATGATTGCGGTGGGATTGGCTAACGGCAAAGTCATATTATCAACGCTGGGGTCAACGGTGTCCAGCAAAGAATTCGGTTGGTTATTTGCTGATCTGAAAAGTTTTAATGATCAAGAAATGCAAAGAGACATTAAAGTGGTTTTTATTATCGATGTTTAGTTCCCAAACACACAAGGCAAGTCAATTCCTTGCAATGGAACCGAAGCAATCCAAATCTATTAGCTGTGGGGCTAGACAAGGCCAGATCTGATTATGCAGTGTCCATTTGGGATATAACTCAAGGAAGCAAATATGTAACTGGATATAGTTCCGACGTTCTGAGACCCAAAATTGAACTGGGCGTATCTGAAACTGCCAACTCCGTGTCCTGGGTCCAGCAAAGGTCTCTGTTAGTTGGAATGAACGGAAAACACATAAAACTGTTCGATCTTAGAGGTAAGGAGACTTGAAAACAATTCGTTTAATTATTTTATTATGTATACTTGAGTTTAAGAGCTCTTATCTTATTTTTAGATACACAAAAGTTAACGAGCACAGCCACGACAAAAGCCGTCTATGGAATCTGCGTAGATTCTCTATCTCCTCATCGGGTAGCCTCCTTTGGAGAAAATCAAGTCTTCGTTTGGGACACTAGAAATTTTGAAAAGCCTTTCCTCGTTTTGAATCATTCCAAGCCAATTTCAAAACTGGGATGGTGCCCTACCCGTTCCGGTTTACTAGCTTGCCTAGAGAAAGACAGTAACTCTATAACGCTTCATGATGTCAACCACGCTGTAATGTCAACTGAAGATGGGGAACCCGTAGTTCTTGAAAGAAGACTGACGCCAGCTTATCCGCTGGATTCGGACTCGGTGGACTCTTCTGCAATCTTATCATCACTCGCCTGGCATCCGACAGAGGAGCATCTTATATCCACTGTAACTTACTCCGGTGTTATATGGAACTCCCGCGTTTACGAAAGAATAACTTTAAATTGGTCACCCACATCAGTGGTTGGATGGTCAGATGGGAAACGAATGATTCATTATGCAGATGATTCGGATGACATTTATTCCACTCTTGATGACATTTCCGTTAAAATGAGAAAGAGAGCTAAGAATTCATACGGGTTATTACCTCAACTCAGGGAAAATGGAAAGACTGTTGAAGATGATGAGAATTTGCAGAATTTGTGGACCTGGCTAGATTTTTGTAAGTTGTTGACTGAAAAAGAGAAATATCGTCTTCCGTCCATCGGTCCTGTTACTTTCCCGGGTGCACAAACAGTCCTAAGAATAGATTCCAGTGGTGGAGGAAGTACTTCAATGAAGTCAGAAATAATTAATAATTCGTCGTTTGACCTGAAGAACAGCAAAACTTACAGGCATAGCATAGTACTCGTAAAATTATTAATAATAGTAAAGTTTGCTATGCAAAATTTAATTGACTTTTTACTGTGAATTTGACAGGAGCGAAGAAAGGTCATTTGTTCAACAACTTTGCGGATGGAATGTGGAATCCATTTCCGACATGCAAGGTTCTCCTACACGAAAAGCCGCAATTGCCCTTTTCCATCTCAAACTCCGTCAAGCCATTAAGATCCTAAACGAGTCTGACAATTCCATCGTGGCAATGGCGATCGCTGGATTTAGTGATGACCAAAACTCCTTGTGGAGAGAGCTTGCGTTGGCCAAATTCACGCATTTATCTGACCCTTACATTCGAGCTATTTTTGCCTTTCTTACGGAATCCGATACCAATTATGAAACTATTCTGGTAAGTGCAATTTTTAATTTTAGCTTTTCTAAATCAATAATTTTAATGCACAATTACATTTAAAATAATTCATTGGATTCATTTGTTCGTTTGTAGTATGAATCCGAGCTCACAGTAGGAGACCGTCTTGGATTTGCCTGTTCCTTCTTACCTGACATCAGACTTGTGAATTTTGTCCAAGAGCTTTCAAATGACATGATTAAAAAAGGCAATCTTGAAGGGATTTTACTAACTGGAATGACATCCCAATCCATTCCACTCCTCCAAAGATATCTTAATATGACTGCTGACATTCAAAGCGTTGCCTTACTAGCAATAAGGACCATGGCTTCTGAGATTGCATCTAGTTCTGTACTAAAACTGTGGATTGAGCGCTACCGTGATTTACTGGACTCCTGGAAATTGTGGGATGAAAGGGCAGAATTCGATATACTTAAAAATAGAAATAATCCTGCATTAATTCCTCAGCCGGAAGTGACCGTTTCGTGCAACTTTTGTGGCAAGAGTATTTCAGCTCCTGGAATGACTGGGGTCGGTCGAAGTACCCAGATATTTTCCAGGTTTATTACGGCGGACGTAAAATTAAAAGTGAGCTTAATTCACTAGTTTGCATTTTTTGGTGAGCTGATTTTAATTAAAGTAATTCTTTAGCAAACATCATGCTGTCCAAGCTGCCGCAAGCCATTGCCACGTTGTTCAATATGCCTGCTGCACATGGGTACGATCCTCGGAAGTGGAACGGAACAACCCGTAGTGGACATGTATAAAATAGGTGCTTGCCCAGAAGCTCTTTCATGGTATACTTGGTGCCAAACATGCAGGTTAATGTTCTTGAGTTATCGTCACTTTTATTCTAAAGTTCAAAAATGGGAAATAGGTTTGGAAATCAGGATTTTTAAACTTATTTATTATGGTTTCAGGCATGGGGGCCATACGGTTCATCTTCAACAATGGTTCCGCAACCAGGCGGAATGTCCTGTGTCAGGCTGTTCATGTAAATGCATTAATCTAGATAGAGTACTTGAATTTCCAAGTTAATAATAATGAATCAGTAATTTAAGGCAATAATCGGACAAATGAATTTATGAACGATGAGCTTGTTTAAATGATCGAGATTGTTGAACGCATAAATTATTACGTTTATGGTGGCTAGTTTATTTAGACTTTATGAAATATCAATTTCCTATATTGCATAATAGCTTTAGACTTTGATTATTGTTTGCTATTGGACGATAAATTATAGAGAAATAAAGTGTACTACAAGTACAGGTTAGACATCTTCATTCTATGTCAAGACTAAGACAATTATTTTTAGTGCTATTTTCACTTTTCCACTTTTTTAAGTACGGATTTTATATATTACAATTATCTTAATATTTGCATATTATTATCTATGAGCAAGCCCGACCTAACTCTCCAGTTTCCTTCCGACGATCCTCTGGAACAGGAATGGTGGCGGAGAGAGCGATGTTTCGATCTGTTCTCGTGAGTGGAGTATCTGCCGATGCAGCAACTCGTCCTCTCACGTCCATTGCTTGTTTCTCAATAACAATGACTTCATTCTTGTTCTCGATTTCCCCTTCCAATTGTTGAAGGAATCCGAGGAGCACGTTGAGTGCCTTCTTTGCTTCGTTCACTTTTACCTGAATGGCTTTCACCGCCGCACGAAGTTGAAGGACCTCCTGTTGAAGACCGTACTGAGCATCATCTCTAGTCAACTCGATGCCAAATCTGTAGGTTCGATTTTCCAATCGCGTCTCGGCCAACTTCATCTTATTAGTCTTGTCTCGAAGACCATCTTCCAAATCCTGAATCTCCTTCTCCACTTTGCACATCTCCTGGAGAATCTTTTGCCTTTGGTAGGCGAGGTCATTGGCGGCCTTTTGAAGTTCATGAAGACGCTTCCTCATAGCAAAATCCGTCATTTCCTGTTGTGCTCGAATGTCGCTGTAGGTATGATCAACCGTTAAAAGCATCGATTCTCGGAGCTTTAGAGAATTTGCTAGTTCACAATCCCCTCGATTCTTATTGTAGCGCGAGTTTTCCTCCCATGCTTGTGGAGTTAGTAGACCTGGGGGAACGCGGAGGGGATCTGGGCGAAATGAGATATCCGTGGAGCTTTCATTTAGATTTAGGAGGTAGCGATCGACATCCAAGGCCAAGACTTTCTCAGACAAATCCCTGAGAAGTTGCTGGCGAACTTCTTGGAGCTTTGCCATTTGGTGCCAAGCATCTTGACCTTTCTTTTCCAGAGCATTGCGCGTATCCTTTAGTACACACGTTTCCTGAAAAAATAAATTAATGCACACAAGTCAACAAATGAAGCGTTGATTATTTTAGTATTTCAAGTTTACTTTGGTTAGCTCCTCCTGGGGCTCATCGATGACGTTATCATTGCCTCGACGTTGACCACGAATGCTAAGGATCTCATTAACAATATCCAAGTCGATGACTTTCGTCTCGATAGCTTGCTCTACGGCTTCCTTCGCCTCTCCGAGTTTTGTTAGCTCCCTGTCAATCGCGGACACAGTTTGCTCAAGAGCCACCCGCCAATTGTCGATTTCTCCAATGCGCTCTCGGATCCTGTTGTTGTTCTTGTAGGTATCGAATCGCGCTTGAATGCCAGACTCATTGCGAATGGAACGCCCCTCATGACGGATTCGGAGGGTGTCTTCGCGTTGAGCTTCCGCTTGATTTGCAAAGTTCCATGTGAATGCGTCCCAATCGGCTTTGCTCAGTTGCATGGAAGGCTTTTCCTTCCGACAGGTTATTTTCCCCAACATTTTAGTGACCTTAAAAGTTCAGTGACACTGAAATATTGATCAAAGCCAGATATTCTGCGGATGAGATGATGGCTGTGGTAAGAATACGATTGTTTGATCAATATGCAATATCAATATCAGCTCATTGCAATTTGCAATATGCAACATAGATTATCAAGTGGGGGAGGAGAATATGAGAAAAGCGATTGTCAAACACTTTGTTTAGATGTGTGATGCAATCGTGTAGCCTGTTTCCTTGACATACTATTATGATTGCGATGCGTTATGCAGCAATGTAGGCATGCCATGACCAACTTTTGGAGACCGAGTTTCGAAGATAGGGATGGGGAAATGGCCATTGAATGGAAAGGATTGGAATCGGCATTATAGAGGTTTGACATACATTCCTGAAAACTCCGATAGAGTCAAAGAGCGCCGAGAAAGACGAGATTTGGTTTTGTCCATTGGAACTCTTTAAAGCATAAAATTTATTAACAAATTATTTCAAGAAAGCATCATAATATTCGTAATGTATAAAAAGAATCATGAAAATGTCCGCAAGTCTACTGTTGAAGTAAATACATGCTTTTTTTGAAGAACTTGAAAACAAGATTGATAGCATCATAGCATAATAAAGAAGAAAAAACAAGTAATTATTCAAAAATTAAAATAATTTGATTGAATACGTTTACCCTGTTATCTAGTCTTAAGTTTAATTTGCCATTTATCGATCTAAAATTGTAAGCTCTTCCAAACGCATCTTTCCCATATGCTTTTCCACTCGATAACGAGCCAAATCCTTTCTAGTGACCATTCCAACAACTTCATTATTATCATTAACAATGACTAAATGTCTCAAACCGAGACCTCGGAATAATCGGAAGATTCTTGGCAAGGATGAATTATGAAGGCACGTGTAAGGCGAAGGATTCATGATGGGGCGTAAGTCTACAGTGAAGTGTCTCTCCTCGTCGGAAACATGAACCTGCTGAATTGTAGGATATCTTGGGTAAGCGTCACGGAAATACTTTATGGTAAATCCTTTGTGGCTCCATGATTCGGCAGTTTCATTGTAAAGCTTATGCTGCAGAACGACTATCAATTGGGAACGCAGAATCAGGCCTCGGAATGTTCCAAAGTTTCTCTACAGAATTGACAAATTGCCTATTAAATTTTTCCAAGTGAATAAATAAAAACTGTTAATTAAAAGTTCACTTTACCCCGTCTGGACAAGTTGGAGGATCCACTACAGGGAATCCATTGTAAGTTTCATTTGTAAGAACGTCTGCAATCTTCCCAACTGTTTCCACGCAATTGAAGGTAATCACTGGACAGCTCATTACTTCAGTTGCATAAATATTGTGGGATAATGGAGGAGGCTCCCAACCCAACAGGGGAACTCCCATAAGCTGAATATGAGTGTCGTATATTCCTTCGTTGAAGTAGTCCCCAACCCATTTGGCAACCATGATAGTAATCATTAAAGGAAGACCCAATGTGATATTCCCAGTAGCTTCGATGAGAATTACTGTCAAACTTATGGTCATTCTAACGACTCCTCCAAGCTGGGCTGCTGCTCCGATCAAAGCATACTTCCCAGGATCGACCCACGTTGATTCTGGGAATAGAGCTTGCACTCCCATTCCGACAACCCTGCCCCAAGCTGCTCCAGTTAGAAGGGACGGAATAAACAGACCACTGGAAACGCTAAGACCATACGTCCAACAAGACAGGAAGAAATAGAAGACGAAGAAAATGACCACAGAAAGGAATCTGTGAGAACCTGGGGGATCGTGGAAAAATGAACGAACGCTGGCTTCGGGCGTTTGGAACCAGATTGAGCCAATGGCAGAATACTGTCCGTCTCCGCAGAACATTTGAAGAGGATATTTAGTTGGATCGTCGCCCAGGGGTTTGCAATCATTCAAGTAGAGAATCATGCCCATTCCAATGGTCGCTGTACAGGCAGCTACAACAACGACTTCTAACAACTTAACAATCTTCTTCGTGACATATCGAATGCGGAATACAGTCAATTTGAAATTAAGGTAGTTGAACAAGGCACCCATGAGACCACCCACAAAACCCATGAGAATGAAAAGTGGTAGCTCGATGAAGTCATACGTGGTGTTCTCAAACTTTCCAAAATTCAACAACCCCGCATAAGACAGTTCCCCTATAGAATAAAAAATATAAACACAATTCTTTTATTTCACTTTCCCTTTTAATTATTTTGGACCGAGTCAGGTTGTTTATACATATATTCCGGGGTTTGGAAAAGTAGCTCTTACCTGGATGACCATGATATGTACTTAGGATAACGTTCAAGGTGAAAGTGGATATCATAGATCCGAAGAATATTCTCCACGTAAGACTCTGGTTCCAGAAGCTAGCACCTTCCTCCAAGCTGAACAAAACTCCTCCAACTGGAGCACCAAAAGCGGCAGCCACTCCTGCAGCAGCACCACCAGAGACGAAATCACGTTTCTCGTGATCTTCACGAAAATACTTAAAAATCTTGAAATCTCGACGGAATGTTGTGGACTTTCCTTGGGAAATTCCTGCGGCGACCACGGCACCAGAATGAATCATAGGTCCTTCCTGTGGAATTTTATGACACAAGCTTTGAGTATATTTACA
>JAHZNI010003432.1:0-21504 GCA_027744415.1 Seira ritae | reverse complement strand
CATTAGCCCGTTGATTGTAACAAAAACGCAGCCCTTCCAGCATCATCGAATATTCAAGGACATTACCAAAATCACATGCATCGATTTCAACTTTACAGGAAACTTATTAGTGAGTCAGCTAAATCTCAAGAAGATATGTATGATAATGCCCCGAAGCTATGATTAGTCCAAACATGGGAGTTTTTTTTAATTTTTAGCTAGTGGCGACCAGTGATTGCCGCACAACCCTCGTCGATTGGCAAAGCTACAAGGAGCTCATGAATTTCGAGTTCTCCACTAAATTCAATGACCACGTTCACTCTCAATTTTACTTCATGGATAAGTTCATCATTCAGCCAGAAGCTAACAAATTGGCAATGTACTCGTATGCAATGCGAGATACTGGGTACATTAAATTAAAGGCAGGAGAATTCACCATGCCGGGGCAAAATATAACTGCAATGAAAGCGGCCAATCAATTCTATTCAAGTCAGCACAAGTTTTGGACATGAAATCATGAAAACGATTCTTGTGAATTCTAATGAATTAGTTATTTATGTTTGACCCTAAACAGATATGATCATCACTGGACTTTCAAACAAGTCCATACAAATCTTTGATACAAACGCCGAGACCATATCAGTGAATATTCCCAATGCACATGCAAAGCCGATATCATGCATTAGGATAAATGAAGCTCCTAAGGGTCCTCATGCTACTTCTCTGTGCGATGTATTCCTTACATCTTCCTTTTCTAGTCTGGATCCCATCAAGTTATGGGATCTTCGCTCTGAACGGTATGTTCTCTACTCGAAACATAACATAACAAGACGATAAGACGAAATAGTTTAAATTACTTTAAAATGCTAATTATTTAGGTGCATTATGAGAATCTCGGATGTTAACCAGTCAGCGTTTGTACCAACTTCAAGGCCTAACCTTAGTCCATGCGGCCGATATATTGTGTCTGGTTTTGAGGACAATTGTGTAAGCCAAAGTTTAAAATGCGACACCAGTCATTGAAATGTTTTTTTTTGAAATCCATTTATAACTGTCTTTTTCCTAGATCGCATTTTATGACGTGCGTAAAATCATAACTCGTCTGCACACGACAAGAAAAATAGGCTCCACAATTCTCGACTGCTGCTTTGATGCTAACCAGCCAATGGTGTGGTGTGGTTGTCGCAATGGATCAATTTTAAACTTTTACATTCCATGAAATTATAAATATTATTTGAGATAATGACTTTTTTCAAAACCGAAAAGTTTAAATGGATTGTATCTTTTATTTTATCGGCTTTATGTAAATGAATAAACTACCTTATTCAATAAAATGTTACAGAATGAGACAAGTTATCAGCTATATGTATTATTTTAAACTAGAAATAACTACTGTGTTTGAATTGCAAAAAGAGGTTGCTCACTAGTGCCAAGTCATGTGCGACGTATCTCTGTCATCAAATTCATGGAATTTCCTTTGAGCTGGCTTATGACTTAAGTCCTTCTTACCCTCCTGCCAACCCCGCGGAGGTGCCTTGTTATAATCAAAAGCATTTGGATTTTTGCCCCACAGTTGATCCTTCTTCTCCTCATCTTCACGAAAGTTTCCTCCCATACATTTCTTGCCAGTTATTGGATCTACTATATCGCCATAATAATAGACAACCTTCCGTAGACTATGCGTGATTTCTCTTGTCAATCGCTTCGGTAGCTCTTCAATGAGGACGACATCGCCGGTTTTGGCAAGCTTCTGAGGATCATGAACAAAGTACTGGTCGAATCTGGGAAAATACTAACAAAGAAAATAATACGGATGTTAATTAGTAATTATTAGACGAGGAATGAACGTAAAAGCGAGAGAACCCTTAAACTGTGCATAGGTTTTGGTTTCAAATATTTGTATGGACTTACCATTTTTACGTAATCATCAAAGTCCATGATTTTTACGAACACTTTGGTTGCATTTGGAACATGGCAAGGGTAGGCTCGGCCCAGGAGTAACCTCTTAGGACCAGCATTTGTCACAAGCTTTAACGCTGATGCTGCAGCAGCTCCAGCACTAGCAGACATTTTAAATCTTAATTTGAAACTCGAGACTAAACGGAAACACAAACAGTTCTTCTGAATAAAACTTATTAACTTGTGATGAAACCCGTTAAATTGGCCGGATCATCTATAAATACCAACATGAAAACTTACTTTGTCAATCTTTTGTCAATTGACTTCTAAATTCTATCCAAATGTGATAATTTTCATTTCACGTTAAAATTTTCAACCTACCCTAATTAATATGACCAAATGTTTACAATACTATTTTTATCTCATGGATATGATGTCTGATGCGAAATATAGGCCCCATTCGCGCTACAGATTTCATCCGGAACAGGGGCATAGTAAGGCTGACCAAGAAAATTCATACATTTGTCCAGTCTTTGTGCATAATATGATCATATCATGATGATCGCGTCTCGCGTCACATCAGCAGCAAAACCTGAAAGCAAACGATGAAAGCGACAAGCAAACGAATGAAAAGCAACTTGGACGGGACTTGGGAATGGAAAGTCGGAAGATATGCTCGAAATTGTGCTCTTTGACAAAGCAAAATAAATTAGGAATTTAAAGTTTTTGTGTGATACTAATTGGCTTTTTTAAAATTAGGGAAAGTCGATGAATGAAGATGAAATATAGAGCTTGAGGTTGAGTGAGGGATCCCAGAGAACATGAATGATTCCCTTCCCTATTGTGTGGGACCGGAACGGAACTACAATGTTGCCCCTCTGTTTCTAGTCGGTCTCCATGGTTTCCTTCCATAGGGATAAAACTGCAAATCTCCGGTCTCACACATGTTATAAGTTATAAATCATAAAATATAGGAACCATATAGGAACAATGCGGCGATTCTGTTGAGTTGTATCGTATGTATGGGATCATTATTTTTCTCGCTTTTGCAAAATACACAGAAATTCTGTGACAGAATAGTACATTTTGTATAATTTACCAAAACGTATTTGCAAGGTGGGTTTTATCGATGGTTCGTATCGGGAATTTGAAATAAACCTTTTCAAGCGAATAGAAAGCTGACGTTTGTAAAAATAAACTCTAATAAAAAATGCGACGCTTATTTACTAAGAGTACAAGTAAAGGGGACGGGGAGCCAACTAATGCGACTGCATCAAACGGGGAGCCACTAGAAAGTATGACCTTAAGATTAATTAAAGCATACAATTATAAAGGACCTCATATCATTTATTTTTTTCTTTCCCGGAATCTAGAAAAGGAACCCACAACCTCCGCAGAAGCTAAAAAGAAAGTACAACAAATCCACTCAGATTCAGAGAGAGAGGAGCGTCGCTGGCGCAAAGGAGATCATGAAAGAGGCGACACCGTTAAAAGTCATCGTCGACGACGGCGACGTTCCGGAGGAGGTGACTTGAATACAAGCGTGGAAGAACTTCATCCAAGGCCTTCAAAAAGGAATGAAAGACATGACAGAAGTGACGATGATGAAGAAAGTGAAAGTCATTCCAAAAGGGACAAAGGAAAGCGAAAGCCTTTGAAGGATGATGAGACTGATGATGATGGTAGCAAACTATTGAGACCGAAGCCAAAACCACGACCACGACCTAAGCTTGGAAGGACGTATTCTGACATGGACAGCGAAACGGATTACAATGATGATGCAGAAAACTTAACTATTGTTCAGTCCAAACCGGAGGAAGTAAAATCAAAAGGGAAGAAAAGAAAAGAGAAAATATTGATGGAAAAAGGGCAGTCTTCTGCGAGCCTACTCAACGATTCTAGCAAGGAAGAATACTCTCAATTTTTGAATAAGGATGAACTAGAACATTTGATTAAGGTCGAACCCGGTAAAGGGAATCACTATTTGTCATCGACATGTAATTACAAGAAGCCTGTTTCAACTTTTAAAGTCAGGTTTGTAGTAATAATCGATTCATTTTAAAACGCATGCCTAATGTATGTTGAAATTCAGTACGATGATTTGATCAATTTTTAATGCAGGGCAAGACTTTTGAAATATCCAACTTTTTCCGATCGGGACCAGTGGCCTGGTGACTTTGCTGTGGTGGATGAACGTGTGTTTGGGTGGCAGGAGAAAGTTTTTAGGTTTTGCAGTATTTTATTTTCGAATGGGGTTTTTGTTTTGGACAAAATTCATTTTTAGTAATCGAAATCCTCTATTCTTATTCAGTGTATCGGAGGCAAAAAAGTATCAAAATCTTGAAAACTGCATTACGGAAAGGGAGAAAGAATATCATGAAAAGATCAAAGAAAATCCAGGTTCTGTTGGGAAATATCTTTATACCTATGTATCGGAGGATAGCTTTGTAACTAAAAAGGTACATATGAATTTTAAAGTAAAGTAGTATATATAATATATACATGAAATTCGAGCTAAAGCCATTTTGTTTTCATGCTGTGCAGAAAGAGCGGATGCTAGTTCGAAGGTGTCCCGTGCCCCACATTCGAAAGAGCAGAAATGGTTCTCGCTACGCCATCGTTGACGCTAAATCAGGAGTTTCAGATGACGAGTCCTTGGACGCTGACTTGATTGGCAGTGGTAGCGAGTCGATTGATTTCGATGATCCAATTTCCAGCTCAACTCCGAAGACAAAACGCAAGGAAGAACAAGACAAAGCAAATGTCGACAGGAAAGAAACCCAGAGAAAGGAAAAGGAATCGAAAGAATTGGAACAGAAAAATCGAAAGATGCAGGAGGCGAAGGAGAAGAGAGAAAAATTGGAAGAGAAGAAACGGCAACAACGGGAAGCAAAGGAAGCAGAAGAACTTAAAAAGCTGAAAGAAGCAGAGGATAATGAGAAAGAAATCAGGAAAGAGTATATGAAAAAGTACAAGTATTCAAAAAGACCTTCACTTCCGCTTGGAGCTAGACTACGTTCTGTACAACTCAGTCCATCGCCGAGAAAGTTATCGAAAAGACAAAAGTCAAGAGGAATGTCACGATCCTCGGAATTTTCCACGGATTACCAAGAGGAGGACGAGAAAGGTAGTGAAGATGACAGCTCTAAATCAAAGAAAGGCCTTAAAGAGCACGAGTCTGAAAGTTTCAAGACTGCGGCAGATGAAAGCTCAAGAGCCTTAAGAAGAGTTGGCTATGAACGAGGTGATGGCGGAGCAATCAGTTCGAGGTACAAAAGCCAGGAATTTGCTCGGAAAAGTCGGCAGAAATTCCAAGAGCGTTTTTCATACAAAAACAGCCAAGTTATGTATATCATGGCTTCTATACCTCATTTACCGGGTCGTTATCGGGAGGTGGTCGTTAGCATGATCCGAAATGTACCCAACCAAGGAATTTTAGTCTTCAAACCAGCTTTGGGATACAGAAACATTGAGGTAAAAGTAAAAAACACAACTGACATATTCTTGCGGGAATTGCTGATTCCACTTAATTAAAACATTACAGGCAAAACGAAACCATTTGTATCGATTAAGCTGTGAACAATTTAATCCGTATGCACACGAGACTTCCTTTCAGCAAGGTCAAAGGGGGAGACCAGTTGAAGGAAAGACTCAAGCTTTAGATGATTTTATGGGGCTATTTGAGGTAATATAGTCTCAACAAAGCAAGTTAAAAATTGAAACCAACCAGTTTTTGCAGCTTTCTACTTTTTCTCAGTTGGTCCCAAGGAATGAATTACGAGTGACGGTCATGGGAGAAATTACAACGTTGGAGGGATTTGATATGTCTCCACTTTGCGTGTACTACGTAGTTGATATTCCAAAAGGTGAACTTTCAATGCCCATGTCAACTTTATCGTTAACATTCTCCCATAAATACAATTAATATCCTAACAGGATGGAGAAATGATTCAGTTTTGAGCAACACCGAAGGCATCACTCATACATGTTACACCGATAACAACAGCGTTGGCCATTTATCTCATGAATTTTCTTTTCATCTATCATTTTCAATGGACTCAGTGGAGAATGGAAACTCATGTAAAACTCATATCAATTTATTGATGATTTATATATACCTAGGTACATCACTACAATACAATTTGCTTTCTCAGATCCGTGTCCTGTGATCGCATTTATGGTTGTCTCGATGAAACATTTGTCTCCCCGAATTATATACGAGGGATATGGCTACCTAAGCATTCCAATGACCCCAGGAAGCCACTATATCAACGTGAAGACCTGGAAACCTCGACCAAGGACAATCGTGGAAAAAATGCGTGCTGTATTCTTAAATATAACGCCTTCCCTGCAAGACATGAAGTTTGCTCACATACCGCATTCAGAATATGACGTAATGAAATCTCTAAAAGTATACTTTTTTCATGAATGTAAAATGAGTCAGAAGTAATAATGGGGTATTCTTTAGGACTTCAACAAAGCAAACTTGATTGGACTTCAGACAGAGCCTAGTGGTTCTGTAAAGTTCCGACTCCATGTTATGCATCAAACACCTACCATTGTAAAAAGCAATGAAAAGAAGTTGGATTTATTGGAGAAAATGAGCTCAGCTACAATTCTCAAGAGTGTTCAAGCTGTAATTGAAGCGTTTCAAAGAGCTAGAGAGAAAGCGGCAACATTGAAGAATCAGTATCAAACTATCAATTAAATAGTGAGTAAACTGAACTACGTTGGTTGGTTTTCACTTGTTATTAAAAAATAATTTTGTAGAAATTATAGTTTCTTTTTGACAGGAGAAACTATAAAAAATAAAGACTTTAAGATTTTGATATAACTTTTTTTATTTTAACAAAAGCGGGTTTCCCCTTTCCTTGAAAATCAAAATTGAATTTTACATCAATAAATATATCAACAATAAAACAACCATTTTTGTGAGTATCACAATATCAGAAAACGAACAGTACCCGTTGCGGTAAACGAACACATAAAAAAGTAACTGCTCGACTGAGATTTATTTAAAAACAAAAACACGTAAAACAATACTATTTATATTATTTAAATCAAAAAATTACAATAATACGTATTTCAGAATAATTGCATTTAAAATAAATAGCAGGCAAGATTTTTAGCGTAGCTCTGCCGTATACACAGGCTAACAAATTATGTAATGGTATTTTTAAAATCTTACCACTCAATTTTACCATGCATCTAGCTCAAGCATTAATCAAAAATAACAATTAATAATTTAATAAGAAAGAAGCAACAAAGAACAACTTTGTAAATGTATATTACGCCTAAAAGAATGAAGTTACATGGTTCAGCTCCATTTATACTTTGATTCTTCGCATTCCAAACGACTAAGGAGAGTATCGATATTGTCATTGCGGCATAAAATATCTAACAATTCTCTTTTAGCTCCACAGTCGGTTAAATTTTGTACATCAAAAGCATTTGCCTTCGCTTGTTTAGATTTGGGAGACTTCACTTGTCTGAAAATAAAGACAGAAACGCATTAGTAACAATGAAACATGGAAAAATGGAAATCACCAAAAACGGTAGGGCTAACCAACCTATTGACATTCATCGGTAAAGTAGATGCCATTGTGTCCAAAGTAATTTCATACTTTTTGACTGTTTTGTTCAACAATGAACAAAGCATATGAATTGTGTGAGGTAATACTGGACCAACCAATTCTAGGCTATATGCCTTGTCAGTTCCAGACTTTCTTATGCGATTATGTTTCACCTAAATTAAAAAATGATAACTCTTTTTACACATCACATCACGATAGAAGGACTTTAGTTAAAATGTAGCTGTATTACCGAAAGAGAACGCAAATTCGCACCCTGGAAGGCGACAGGGGAAATAATTGTAGGAGGAAGACCAGCTTGCGCCCCAGTATAGGAGATCAAAAAGCTCTTCGCATTTATCAGAAAATTGAAAAATGCTAAAGAGCTGTCCCCAGTAATCATAAGTAATGTTGACTTTCCTTTTTCGTCAGACTGATTAGGTGAAGACCTAATAATACGAATAAATTGACTATGACATGACATTTAAAGGATATAAAGGATTTGAATTCTTCTTATATTTCTAATCGTTAATGACAATGGCAATAAACACTACCTGACATTCATCGACACACTGAGATCTTTCGTTATTCCCATTTCATCCAACCATATTTCAGGTTCATCATCACTATCAATGTCTTTTGAATCTTTCATGTCTTTGGGGGGCTTGCTAGTCACTTTGTTATTCTCACCGTCCTGCGAATCATTTCCAGGCTCATGATAGGGCAAAGTGAAGTCGATTCCTGGAGAGCGTGATTAAGTAAAAATTCAAAATTCAAAATAAACTATTTAAAAGGTGAGCTAATTAAGTAATTACTTTTGATTTTACCTTCTCTTTTCAGGGATTCTCTAAAGCCTCTTGTTGAAGGAGTGACATAAATCTGAAGACACTCCAGTCCTTGCGTACCAGCCGCACTGAACAAACATGTAAATTGGTTTCCAAATACATAGAAGTATGGGCACTGTCGTGTTCTCAGAAGTTGGAAAGCAGATCTAAAAGAATCCACCCTAAAGGATCAATATTTTTAAATATTTAGTAACATCAATATAATATTAGATGAACCTGGAAATTTAATGGTGCGTCGGGATTTAATAAATAAAAGAGCTTGCGCCGTCAGCGTTTTAAGGACAACAAATATTTTTTCGGACCCCAGAATATATGCAACACAATAAATCGACTAGCCGTGTTAAACAGAATCTCTTAAAAACAAGTAAGTAATAAATTATTACCATTCTAAAAACATTGCGTCTAGAGCTCTCTCTTCCAATTTTATATTTCCAGCATAGGTCGAATTAATAGGAGCTATAGACATGCTCCCTGGCGCACTGTCCCTTGGAAATAACTTCACTGTTGGAAGGTATGGATGTTGCCAGTACAAACAACACTGATGAAACTGAGCACCAAGCGATGTGTCCAACTGAGATCCAGGAGGAGAAAAAGTTTTAGAAACATTTTGTGCTGGTTCCATATCAATGCATCTGACAAATGCAGAGATCCCTGATGACTCTTCCGAGGTTTTTAGGGCCATATTCCAGCCGAACTGAATCTCACTTTTAATTAACAATTTGGTTTTCACGGACCAGTCAAAGCATAACTCATTGTGCCAAACTTCCTTCGATGAATCTTCTTCAGCAACACTGCTTAAGTCTAATCCTCTACGAACCGTCGCCAGTGATCCAGAATGCTTTGATGACCACAAAGGGGAAGTTACTGCAGGGGCTGGAGTTATTCTCTGTCTTTTCTTCTCGGAAGGAGGTGTGGACAAGCCATTATAGTCTGACAGCGATGGCAAGTACGCCTTGAGAGGACTCGCAATAGAGTTAGTCTGCAGTAAAGAGCTAGGTAACTTCACAGAATGATTATGACTAATATTATTGCTAGTTCCAGCAGAATGCCGGTGAGGAGACATTGACGACGAGGAAGATGGCGAAGGCGATAATGAAGTTGATAGGCAAGAAGAAGGCGTCCGTTCTCCTGCTGATGCATTAAATACCGAATTCACAGATAAAATATTTTGTTTCATGTTCATAATATCCATGAGGGTTGAATCTTCACAGGTAGCTTCGTCAGGAGGGGGTGGTTGTGCCCTGAACAGTTTTTTCGCCTTTCCTTGTCCCCTTTTTGACCGCTTTGATGGCGATTCCGCCCTTAATGAAACAAAGAACATAAGTTAAGCTTAAACGTTACTACATAGTTGGTCAGGTTAGGGTTGGCTAAAAGTACTAATTTTAATTTTCTAAGCTTACTCATAGAATCTATCTTGCAAGGCTCGCTTCTTGACCTTCAATTTCCGCATCTTGAGCAAATCCTCTGGCTTGTTCCAGCCATTTCCGTAACCCTCCATGGTGCGTACGGCTTTGGTATTTAAGTGGTAGTCTTCTCAATGCCTTTACTTCTTAAGTTTTCGAACGGCTAACCTGTTCGAAACAAAACCTTCTTGTGTAAATAATTTAAATAGCTTTAGCGGACGGCAGACGCATATCACGAAATTGAAGTAATGCTCATTTAAATTGAGAGGTGAAAGCTTACCGTTTCCCGTTTCCCCACGAAAAAGTAATGACTACGACCAACTTTCACCCTCCCAAATAACAGTCTGAATCGTTGAAATGAGAATTAAGGATGACGTCTGGAATTCCATGCTTTGTGTTCCACAGAAGCTCATTTGCTTTTTGAACTTCTATAATTAAATTATTCAGAGTATAATTTTAGACTAAATGTTATTGCAAAACACAAGCAACAAAAAATTCACATTACAAGAAAAATTATGCTATAATAATTAACCACGAGGACATGAACCAATATATTTAGGCCGATCGATCGTAAAAAGAAACAGTTAATTAAAAAGCATCATTGGACTGTGAGGCTATTAATGTTAAACATACTATCGCATTTAATTCTTTCATCATTATCACATCATCAGTTTTTAAGAACTTAAGGAGAACGCCAGATTATATGGCACAAAAAACCTGAAGCCAATGAACTGCAATCAGCACATCAATGCGCTAAAAATTATGTTTTACATTAATGACTACGACTAGCAATTGTCTCGTGTCCCGAGCGTACAATTAAGGTATGCGCCAAACTACTCACCACCGACCGTCACAACATGTACACCTATCTTATTGATAACACTATCTGCATATCAATGATACAGCGATGATCAATGCAATGACGACTTTATAAGCAGTCGTTCATCCCTTCAGATTGGTCGCGTCACTGAAAAAACTTCCCATGCGACTAAATAAGTACCACTGTACAATGAATGTATGGATGATACAAATGCAAGCAATTAAACGTAACATGTCACACGAACCTACATAGTATATACTAACTTAATCAAAATGCAGTAATTGGCAATTATATATGACTTACAATTAAAGTTTGATGTCTTTAAAAATATTCTGAACTGCGGAGCGTTTCAGATGAGTACTTGAATCTTGAATACATGCACGGTAAATATTTATGACTGTGAAGTGTAAATAGATTCTCTAAAGCCAGTTTCGGTAGAGTGCGCATTGGATTTACTTTTCATAATTTGATGCTACTTCATCCTTACACAGGTACCCCCTTTTTAAGATTAACTTGGTTTAACCCAAACCATTTTTGACAGACAGTTTTTAGGCGTGTGCCTGCACACCGCTTGTTCATTTGACGCTACAGCTACAGGCTTCATCTCTACCAGCAGTACTTTCGAAAATAAATATTATTATTATTGTACTGCATTCTATTCTATTCTACTATGAATATGAATATTCATGTTCTTACACAAACGAAAATGGCATTATTGGGTAAATGCAGGAGCATTTTGAATTTAATCAGTCAGACGCTCTGAAATTCTTTTGAAGGTACATATTCACTACCTGAATCAAAAGCCAGGTACCATCTCACATCTCACCCTATCAACTCCACCGCGATAACGATTAAGCACCCTTTCCTCAAAAAGACTTTAGAAAACAAGTGTATGCATTTCTATAGAAAAAAAGTTCACATGCATAATGAGAATAACTCTCAACCAATTACATATTTACTTGCAAACATTTTTAACATTAAACTAGCTGTTGACAATTTAAGTATCAAATGCGACAGACACAAAAACGTTTAGTTTTCTGCGAACATGTAAATTCAAAGACTTGCAGTTAACTTCTTTTGATTGCATAAAACTCAAAAGATCATATATAGCTTGAAGAAATAACAATGGAAAATTTTAAATGATGATTGAATATGATGATGTATATTTGAGCCGATAAAGTCGTCTGGTTTCACAGACATTTCTTAATTTTGTTATGACTTGACTTCAATTTTATATTGATTAAATCTCATTTAGGCATAACAAAGTCTAATATCAATATGTATTGCAGTAAATGTCAAGATGCGTGACAGGATCTATTAAATATTTGAGCACAAACAAATAGCTCACTCATCCTTCCCCATAATAAAGTGATCCTGGTCAACAAAACATGCATTCATCATGTTCTTATCTGTTTGCCCACCTACATACATAATTTATATTAAATGGAAGGCATTCATGGTTTATGTACATTTGCCAGCATCAATCAGCTCACTAATCTGTAGCGTGAAAAAATAAACTAGTGAAAATTCACACCCTTCGCGTAATTGCAATCTTCAGAACAGGCAAATGCAATTGCATGATGCACCGAGATATTATCCGCATGTATGCAATGCATCATTAAATGATGATGATATCATAGCAATCTCGAATTCTACCTCATTTATGACGGATGAGTTTAGTCAGTTTAGGTTACACTATTGTAAGTAATTAACCGTTGCACGCATTTCCTACTTATTACAAACCTAAAACTGAGGAAGAGTGAATACAAGTTGTATAATGTGGAGAGTGGTGGTTGTCGCGGTCGGTCGGTTTGGGGCGAACAAAGCTTTAGAAGTTTCCATCTTTTTATGAAGAATGAAGAACATACAGTACACAAACATGCACACAAACTTACTGCATAGTCCTCTGAATCTGAATGTGAGTCTTCACTCTTCACAGCCAATAAGCCTTGATGACAGAGAGAAGGGCAATGCCCACAAAACAACTGATGTGGGACTTGTGTAACTCTACGAAATATTATGTAAAGCTTCAATAAATTGTCTTTCAGTAGTTACTATAAATTCAAACAAAAAAATAATGTACTCGTTCAGAAAACTACATCAATACGCGGCCGTAAACATAGTATATGCATGCCGCTACACAACTATTTAATGTATGTACGACCCTTTGAAGGAGAGGTGAAATGTAAGTTACATAATCAAAACTTATATGCTTATTGCTTATTGAATGTGTGCAAATACCTGGCAAGTAATCTTTTGTGGTACGTGGATACGTTTGTCTCCGTCTAATCTAATTTATATCGGGCTTGTTCTCAAAGTCACAATATAGTAATATCTCAAACTCTCATTTAATTTCGTAGATCCACAAGGAAGAAAATAAAAAAATTGAGATCGCATTGGGTTTGACCTCCGATCGTCCTTGACTGCCTCTCGCAGTAGAATGGAAGACGCACTATTATCTTTGTAAGAAGAGGCACAGGTACTGACTGACAGAATATGAGCACGGAGCTCTATAAATAAGACGATTTAACTATGCGAACCGCATCACAAAATCACACCGGAATAATTCATTCAGTTTTTACTTTGACCCTCACATCACTGGATTACTTAAAATTCAAAGAAGGACTAGGACTGTATAGCCAAACATCATGGAACCTCTGTTCCTTACCAAGCAACCCCTCCTCTCTGAATGAATAAAAAACTTTACAAGTTACTATAATAGAATTTCTTCCCAAATGATGAAAAGAGCATAAAGTGGTAGTGGCTCGTTACTACTTCTACAGGAAAATACTGATGCACAAATAACACACCTTTTTAACGAGTGTCCTGTATCAAAAAGACTTGAGCAGACAATGTATGCAATAATGTCTTTCGCTAATAGAATCGACGAAGCAAACACTCTCAATGAAAGTTGCTCCAACTTCGGATCTTTTCTGAAAAGTCTCTTGGCTAAATGCATATGCATGCAGCCGCAGTAAAGTAACTGGTGTTGGTGTTATGTTGCTTGCTGATCTGATCTCACAATCATTTTCCCACTGAATTGAGGCGACTTCCATTCAACTCTACTGAGCTCATGTCTTTTCATTTCATATCTATCTCTAGTAAAAAAAAACTCCTTGCGTAGTATATATACATCTAATCTACATGGTCAGAGGAAGCCACAGATTCCCCGAAACTGAAACAATTTACCAGAGAACCTTTTCTCACTGCTCCGTAACATCGGGGGATTTGCTTTTCTATTGAAGTTGTCATAATGCAATATTGCGATCGCCATATTGCATGTATGTACTACAACTACAATGTACATAGTTTCTTTTTACTTTACTTATTTTCTCGCAAAGTGAAACGGAATGCATAAGAAGCAGGAAAAGAGGAAAAAATTCAACGGGCCCCAAAACCTTTACTTGAGCTTTTCATGTCCCATCTGAATTTGAACCCAACAACTTCTTCACGGATACTAGATCCGTCGTCCGAATTTTGATTGTTTTTGGGCTCCTATGATGTGATCTCTTTCCATTGCTTTCCATCAATATTATTTCATTTACCACTTACAACTTACATAATACATGTTCCACTTACACGTAAGCAAATGAAAATGAAATGATTGGTGCTTCTGTACTTACAATAAGCTAGGTGGCTAGGTACAAAGGCTATTTCTTTACTCTAAAATTATCCCAGTACATATTTCGCTATATAAAATGTATGCACGACATGAACTATGAGCACGAACTCTTGAGGAAAACTTTTATCAGATCAGGTAATCGAGTCAACAACAACACCACCACCACTATGTACTACTCAACAGAGTAGAAAAACAATCAACAAGATTTCATCTAATGTACTATTAACTAGCTGCTTATGCCTTTATGTGGACGGTAACGAAACTCTGAAGAATTTAGGAAGAAGACTATATGAAGTACTAAAACTTTTATGGATGGGCTAGTTAAACATCATACTTACTTCTTAGGGGCATCTTGAAATAGCTGACATTTGAATCCAACAACTACGCTAATTAATTAGATTATAAAGGACAAAAAAATTTCGTATAATGTAGATGTGAGATGACAAACACGCTTGATGAACGATGCATTTGAAATTTCTTTCCGTGCGATTGACAGTTGTAGTAGTTTTCAACCATCCATGATCTGAGTTTGAGTTTATTTCATAAATCATGTTTATAATGAGCGAATATGAAGATGAAACACCAACTTAAAATCATGCTTTAAAAGTTAATTGACTGATCTGAAGATCCGATTACAGGCCCAGAAAAATCATAAACGGAAAAATTCAACAGGGAGACGGAATACTGGCTGCCTGAATGAAAATTTTCTCTTCTCTCGTTGCTTTCTTTAGCCCAGCATGGGTCTTCTTATAAAAAATAATTTAATCCAACTCTTTAAGCTACTCGAATGAAATAATATTGGAAATACCTTAATAATTCCTTGTGTACGAGGAACTGGAAGACAATTAGCCTTATAAAGAAAAACGATCAAACTGGAACTGATAAACCAAGATGACTGTGAGTGTTAAAACATAATTAGCCATCACCTAATTCTAAAACATGCATGTAATTTTAGTTTCTCCAGATGTAAGAAGTAGTTAATGATGATTGTTGATAAAAGGCGGCATCTGGAATATCTGGACATCATTAAATTGTATGGGCAGAATGAAGTGAAAGTACTTACCGGTTACCGAATACAAAACAATTCAATCAATCCTCCTTTAGTTTGAGCCAATAGAAATTTTTTTGGTAGCTTTGAGAAATCCCGGATGAACATATCAAAAAGAAAGTTTCCATTTCACATTTCATTCACACTTCACTTCACAAATATACACGTTCAAAAAAATTGTAGCATTATAAGTGCTTAAAAACTAACCAAACGTGAACTGGAAAATTATCTTCGGCCTATTGCTGCAAGATTAATATTTATTGAGACTCACTCGTTTACGTACTTACAATTAAGTCCCAACGGGCAATTTTCATCAAAACAGCTGCAAACTTGTACCACCGTAGTCGAAACAGACAATCCAAGTTTTTGTGTGTTTGTTTACTCATATCATGTGCACTTTCAGCCATAATGTCTTTGTGTTCATTCGGCGTACCTCTCCAAAGCCCACCAAAGCGATATGATTGGCTGAAGAGCATAAATGAAAGGAGTGAGAGCGGTAGTAATGCCGATGGCAAAATATCTTTGTCCGTGAATGTGTAGATCGCGATCGGCTCCACAAAACACGGTGATCTGAGAGCCTTTTTTGTTCATTTATCGAAATCCTATTCTAGTTCCAGTTGAAGTACCAAAATCACATGTGGTGTGCTTTAGGCGTCAGTTTATTACGCGAATCCATTAAGTTTACTCTCAGTTCTCGAGAGTTGTTTTTGTTTTAAAAGTTTTCTCGTTAAATTATATTTGGTGTTCTTGTGCCTGCTTAATGTTAGTTAAATTGAAAACGATTTAAAATTAAAAGGCTTGAGGAACAATTGAAATCTCAGAAAATGTGCGAAGCAGGAACTTCGGCTGGGTCGGATACCTTAAACGCGACGTACTTGTCGTCTCTTCGTAGATTGCCCGAAGTAATTCAGATCATGTTCTATAGATTTAAATAGATTTAAATGAGAAAAATGTTAAACGAGAGAAAGTTTATGAGAGAGTTCCAAATAATTTTAAAGTAAAATCTTATATGTTTCGGAATCCTTTCAGCAATCGGCAACGACGGTACGATTTTTCGAGAAGAGTGGCAGTGACTCTGACTCGTACATGGTCTTTGGAAAGGATGCGTACTTGGCAGCTCAGGAGATTTATCAGACAAATGCTGTCGTCAAAACGTACGGAGGCGGGTCAAATAAGCTGGAGTTTGTAAACATTAACCGTGCAAATTTTGAGAGTTGGGTCCGGGATCTACTCCTGGTGAAGTTGTATCGAGTCGAAGTTTACGTTAATGACGCGAGTTCAAGAGGTCACATGAACTGGATTCCACAGTACAAAGGCTCTCCTGGAAATATCACTCAGTTTGAGGACTTGCTTTTCAGTAACAGCGAAGTTACCGTGAATAATGGTGTGCTGGGCATCCGATTAGGCTATGCTGACAAGAACAAAACCGTTGGATTGGCTCATGTCAACATGAACGAATGGCGTATTCATCTAATTGAGTTTTTAGATGATGATGCCCTAACTACTTTGGAATCCGTGCTGGTCCAGCTAGCTCC
Organism: Seira ritae; assembly: GCA_027744415.1. NCBI lineage: Eukaryota > Metazoa > Arthropoda > Collembola > Entomobryomorpha > Entomobryidae > Seira > Seira ritae. The sequence continues at coordinate 4,783 of JAHZNI010003432.1, read as the reverse complement.
TAAAGAAGCTGTTGTACAACTTGCTCCGAATAATGAAGATGTCAACGCTCTCAGGAAAGTGTTAGAAAGAAACCATGTCGTGGTTAGCGAGCGCAAATTGGCAGACTTTGAAACAAAAGACCTTAATCAGGATTTAGGAAAGCTTTTAAAGCTGAAGAAAGGAGAGATTCAGAATGTTGCGTCGCATCCGGATATGGAGAAAGGAGTGGCTTGTTCTGCCCTTTGTGGCGTCGTCAAGTATTTGGAGGTAATAGTGGCGGCCACATATTGAAATGTTTGTTAATTAATATAAAAGTATTGTTATGTAATTAGTAATTAATTAAATTAATAATGAACGGGCTTCGTCTTTGACAGCTTTTAGCTGGTGATACCTACCTTCATCAATTTTCCCTGCAAGATTTCAACTATGGGCTCTATGCAAGGATGGATGCTGCTGCCTGTCGTGCTCTTCATCTGACTCAAAATGTGCTCGAGGTCAATTCTCGTAATGAAACTACGTTACTTTCTGTTATTGATAAATGCAGGACTGCTCAGGTAATATTCTTATGTAATATTCAAGATCGAGATGATATAAGTTGTTGGAAGTACTTATAATCGAGATCGTTGTCTGTATTGTGTATTTTTAGGGTAAAAGGCTTTTGGCTCAATTCTTGAAACAGCCATTGCTCGATGTAAACAAAGTGGAAGAGAGATTGGATATTGTTGAAGCTCTTGTGGACGATGTTGGTTTGCAACGATCACTTTACGAAGTACATTTAAGGAGGATACCAGACTGTCAAATACTGGCAAGAAAATTTATGAAAAAGAGGGCTACCTTACAGGATTGCTACCGGTAATATCATGTAGAAATTCATTTTTAATTAGGCATTTACATTTTACAGGCATTTGTTTACTTTAATTTAACATGATTCACTGAGGGAATTTCTTTACAGGGGTTACATGTGCGTTTCGAAGCTGGCAACTTTATTGGGGGAATTAGACGCTCACACTGGGCCCAAGGAACACGTTATCAAAGCAATTTTTGTTGAACCTATTTCGTCTTTACAAGATGATTTCAACAAATTTTCTGAAATGATTGAAACAACCCTTGATCTGGAGCGTGCCGAAAAGGGCGAGTTTGTGGTGAAGCCTGAGATTCATGAAGATTTGCAAGGTTCCTCATATTTTCTAAATTCATGCACTTTATTTAGTTTGACACATGTCCATTTCTCTGATAAACTTGGTGAAATCTAATCAATCATAATTACAATTACACGTTTTAGAAATGCGGGCGAGCATGGACGAGATTATGAGCAGGATGGCAGAAGAATCGTATGCGGTAGCCAGAGACCTAAATTTAACTGCAAACAAATCCCTTAAATTGGACTCTAACACCCAAGTTGGGTTCTATTTTCGAATGACCATGAAGGTATGTTCAAGGATTCAGCACCGGGATTTCGTTAACCCGATAGAATTTTCCATGTTATGGATTTTATGTTAATATTTTATTTTGCAGGACGAAAAATTAATTCGTAACAGTAAGAAGTACACGATGGTAAGTTCTTCTAAACAAGCCGGCGTTTGCTTTACTACTCAACGACTGGTGCGTTTAAGTGAAGAGTACTTGCAGAAACGTCAGGAGTATGAAAATGAGCAGAAAGTTTACGTTAAAGACATTCTGGAAGTTGCAGGTAAACTATTCTTGTCTGATTTATGTACATTTGCATTTTGAAAGGATGTTCTAAGGGTCATTAGCTAATATGTCATTAGGGTGATTATAATAAGCGTTAGTGATATTTTTACTCATTTTAGAGGGCTATTCTTCCTGCTTTGAGCAACTCGGAAATTTAATGTCGCTTTTGGATGTTCTAACTAATTTTGCGGTCATCACTGCGAATTCGCCTGCGCCGTTTGTTCGACCCGTACTTCATCCTAAAGGATCGGGAATCATAAAATTGGAAGGCTTGCGTCACCCTTGTGTTGAGAATCAACCGGAAATGAATTTCATTCCCAATGATATTCATTTTACTAAGGGTATGAATTCATTCCCGATTTTAAGAATGACGTAAATATCGTATTTCCCTAACGAAAGCAAATAATTGGTCCAGTTTTGATTTGCAGATGAGCAAATGTTTTACATTGTCACCGGTCCTAATATGGGTGGTAAAAGTACCTTTCTACGTTCCGTTGGTGTTTCCGCACTCCTTGCTCAAGTGGGCTGCTTTGTACCTGCAAATTATGCTGAGGTTTGTCTTTGTTACTGTCTTTTGTTGTAATGTCATATGAACATTTTTTTATTATATCATACTTATACTTCTTGCTTGCATTTTCGTTGAAGTACATATGAAGTACATAGGGAAGAAGTATTATAATTCAAAAATTATTTGTTCTCGTTAATTTGTAGACAGCTACTTCTGACACTCTGGTACTAATTGACGAACTTGGACGTGGAACATCGACCTTCGATGGATTTGGTCTTTGTTGGGCCATATCGGAGTAAGTGTTCACCTGCAGAATGCATACCTAAGCATCATGCTTTTCCTTTTGTTATTGCTGGGCTTTTGTCTGGAAATTAGTGCAATTTCAAGTAATAAGTACTTGGTGTTGTTCTCATGGACTAATTAAAGGAAACTCGCAAAGGTTGGATGCTACTGCATATTGGCTACACACTTTCATGAGCTTACAGCGTTAGCCGAGGAAGCAAAATGTGTCGTCAACGTTCATTTTTCCGCCATTGCTGATGAAAATCAACTGACTATGTTGTACAAATTAGAGAAAGGGCCGTGTGATAGAAGTTTTGGAATTCATGTGACCCAAGTGTGCCACTTTCCGCCTGCTGTGATTGAGGTGAGCCATTGTTCTGTATTTATTTATACCAACTCCTTCATTAATTATGCGCAATGTAATAACGTATTCAATATTCAACATTTTTAGGTTGCCAAAAATATGGCTAAAAAGCTGGAAGATTTCGCCCAAGATGAAGACAAAGATGACGATGAAGCTGCGGTAATGCGTAGATATTCTAACAAGAAGGTAAGTTATAGAAATATGTAACAATGTTTGATGGTGTGTTGGATGAGCATGAAGCTTTTATTATTTATTATTTAATTTAAATGTAAAGGCTGGACATAAAATTGTCGAAGAGTTTAAAGATTCATTGAAGGAAGCCTTTGAATCTTGCAAAACCGCAGTTAGTAATGGAGAAATGACGCAAGACGAAGCTAACGTGAAGTTCAAAGATGTGGCTGAGAAATTGTTGAATGGAATCAACGAAAAAGCCAAGGAAAACCCTTTTATTCAACATCTCCTACGCCAGTCCGAAATGAGCGCTTTATAGATTTATTTTCTTTAATTTAAACCATTTTGTGTTAATTCTTGCTAATCAAAATTATTTTTGTAAAAGACAACCTAGTTTGTTTGTTAATCGAAAGATTCGTAACATTTTATCAAAGATAAATTGAAGAAAAACTGCGTCGATATGTTTGATATGTGAAAACTGTAAGGTCAAGGTGAAAGTTTATTAGTACAAAAATACAGGAAACACTGAATTTTTTGGATCTGTTTATTTTATAAAATGAAAGATGAATGTCGTGTAGTCGCCGCATGTATAAAAAGATTTTTACTTTTAGGATCAAGTTCGCAATAAATTATTTGTTCTGTAAACTATTGTCCGCTGCTATCTTGATCTTGCCGTATTTATAAACTAAGAAACTTATAAAGCAATCTTGTTGTCGTATATAATAAAATGAACTTCTGCAAAAGAAAGCTAAGGTTGAGTGACTGATTTGAGTTATTGTCAGCTTTGGCAGGTAGTGGAAAGCCAAGTTGTCACCTGTCGTACATGTGTTGCTTTCAGACTAGAAATAACAAACTTTTATGTTTCACTACTAGAGTCTCCAACCAAAAAGGCGATTCTGTTGTGACAAAGGTTACTGCGGCAACCTTCACCATTCTTCCATGATATCATGTTTGCCATGTCGCATAACTTACTTTTACATCAACGTGACCAACGGAAAACTTTCTCTTACAGCTACGTGGGTTTGAAAAATCGAGTTGTAAAGAAAAAACTTATGTGAAACAGAACTGCAGATATATAGACTTCCTTATATTCAGAAAACGAACTGTGACTTTCTCCTGAACATTCATGTCATATTGGCATATACATACAGAGAACCCCGAAATTTATTCAATGCTTTCAACATTTCCCTCCGAGAGCCCACTTCGTTTCTTGATGACGATGTAGTAGAAAGCAGCACTTTGCATTTAATGGCCTAATCGTAAAGACGAGTATTTCTTGCGCTATTCTTACCCGAGTTCTTACATCTCTCCGGTAGGCAGGCATTCGCATTTCAGTTGTTCGACGGACTTTCTCTGGGTAACTTCCTGTGAAAGAATCGTGGTGGGTTTTAAAATTCTTTTAAGATAACGCATTACATTTTCACATGATCAAAGATTAACTAGAGTTTCTATCAATTAAAAAACAGACTGATATACACCCATCTATCCGCTGTGCATTTTTTCTAAAATTGTGGTGAAACGTGAAAGGAAGAAACTGGTGAAAAGATAATTCATCTCTACGTGAACGCCATCCTCAGAATCCAATCGTTTTGTCCAAATTATCTTTGGTTTTAAATTCGACTGAATGTTGGAAAGTTGCCAAATCACGTCTCCAAACTGGCATCATTGGACTCCTAAAAAGATGGCGGAGAATATTCACAGTGCAAACAGTAAGCAGAGGGAGAAAGCGAGCAGACCCTTTTATGAGCTTCCAGCTCATATCAAGCCATGCTCGAAAATCATACAG
>JAHZNI010003431.1:0-24535 GCA_027744415.1 Seira ritae | reverse complement strand
CTTAGAAATAGTAAGCATAAGCATAGTAAAAAATGTTACTAAGACGAGAAAACATTTTTTCGCCATGGATTTGATGATCGTGGGAAGCATCTGATTCGAATTCTTCGAAATATTTTTACTGAGTACTGAGCATTTGCTCTCATGGTTAAGTTCAGCGCCATTGGCAAATGGATAAAAATATTTTGCTTCCCTGCTTTCGTTCCATATTCAAGTCGGTAAAAGTAATATAAATATGTAGATATAGATCTGCATAGAAAAATTATGATTTTTCTAATAAATTTCATCATGTACCATTTATCATTCCCATTGGACTGTTCATCTCGTTCCTTGTTGCTACTTTCATGCGCATGCGTCAAAAATTTACTTTCTATACCTTGTTCTTTTGCTACTGCATTGATGCGCATGCGTAAAATTCAAACAAAAGTAAAAGTCGTTTGCTCTTGCTTCATTTGATCAAAGTTTACTGTCAAAGCCCAAGCAAAGTCAAGGCAAACGAACTTGGAAATTCAAAGGGTAGGTCAATAGATCCAAATTTAAATCAACCAATCAAAGAGTTCGATATGATGATCATTTGAAACCACCCGTGGACAAAAAGCGCCATTTTCAAATTTAATTAAAAGGCGAGCCACATTTTTTTCAGAGCGTTCAACAAGTTTGCAAATCTTTTATTTTTAAACTTGTTGAAACGAAGCTTACTAGGTTGATTAAAATGCAAAATTGCAAACCGTAATTGTGCAAGAGCGGAGAAAGTATTTATTCAACGCTTAGCTAAACTAAATAACTCGATGCAATGGTAAGCCAATTCTTAATACTGATCCGATCAATCCTTTACTCCGAAATCATTTAATGAAGGAAATTTCAGTCGCTATTTCCACGAAATCATCTTATGAACTTCAATAGAAAGTCATTTGTAGGACAAGGACATGACTCAAATCAGAGTTGTCCCTTTCATTTTCATTGTCTCCCTTTGTGGCTTCTGGGTAAGCGAGGCGGACGATGGAGTTTTACATCTCACGTCCAACATCTCAACCCCTTTCACTAGATATATTTTTTTATTGCTTCTTCCGACCACTTCACTTAAACATCCAATTTATTTTCAACAAGATCCAATTCAATTTCATTTCGTTCGAAAAAAAGATGAAGGGATAGAGATGAAAAAATAAATTGATGCTTTTGGCTTTTTCAGTTATAGTTTATAGTTTACCACAACCGCAATCATCAAATCCGAACCTTCAAAAAAGCACAGATAAAACTAGGACTAAAGCAATATCAAAATTTCATTTCGTCTATTAACTTACTCTTTAGTTTATCTTTTTCGCTTTGGGAGAGATAATTAAAGTCAAAAGGGAAATAAAAATGATCGTTGAGTGAGTAAAAGCATTATTAAATTGCGTGTTCATGTTCATGTTCATATGACTTTCTTTTCTCTGTTCATCATCGCATCGCATCGTCGTAATTGTAATTGCGGGCATGGGCATGGCTTCATGCATGGTTTTTATGTACTTTAAGTTGCGTTACCATAATCATCATTATTGCTCATGAGTGAGTGAGTGAGTGAAAACCTCGAGAGAAATTTTTTTTGGAGTATGACTTCTTGATTTTTCTTCACCACATGAAAGGATTTCATTTTTAAGATGACATCTTTTTTTTCCACTTCCTTTTTCATTTAGTTTTGCGTCTTCCTCCAGCAATTTCTTTCATTGCCATATAGTATTTTTATTTGAAAGGAAGAAAGAAAAAAAATTGGATGCTTTTTTGAATAAAGAAGTCACAGTAAAAAAATTGTTACGATATTTTTTATAACTTCAGCTCAGACAGACAAAAGTCTTTTTTACGCGTTTGCCACTGGAAAAAGTCGTAGGTTGATGTTGATGATTGTTATGATGGCGAGAACAAAAAGGGAAGATGATCTTCTAGATCAGAATATTAGAATCCAGAATGTACGTAAGTACATAGGTACATGAGATACTTTTTGCATGAAGCATTTCATAAAAAATGCATAATATGTATATCGTCGGCCTCCACAACAAAAGCACCGAAGAATGAAAAAATAGTGTAAATATGTTGTCCAAGAATGAAAAATCAGTGTCGGAAAAATTTCGAAGAAGGAAAAACCATTTTGGTGTTATATAAGAATCCCATTTACTGCCAAAATGAGATACTGATTTTTCCTTCATCGAAATTTTTACGACACTGGTTTTTAAATCTTGGACAGCATCTTGACTTGACACTATTTTTCATTCTTTTCTTGAGCGTTTTTGAGATACATATTGCTTTTGTTGTGGAGGCCGACGATATACACATAATGCATTTCTTAATGAAATGCTTCATGCAAAAAGTATGTGTAATATGCCTACATACGCATACGTACGTTCTGGATTTTGGGGTAATATAAGAATCCCATTTACTGCCAAAATGAGATACTGGTTTTTCATTCTTGGATATTTTTTTCGATAATGGCTTTTCATTCAACAACAATGGTTATTTTCTCGACGCTGATTTTTTACATTCTTGAGTGTTTTTGAGATACTGTTTTTCTTGTGGGGGACGACGATATGTATGTATGTATGTGTACTTTATGATTTTTTTCATAATATGTATCGCCAGAAGGATACCCACGCGGGGGGTATCCACTCCCTTCCCTTTTCTTTTTGTCATCCGTCTGTCATAATAATCATTTACAAAGGAGTCTTCTTTATTTTACAGCATGTAAAAACGCAAAAGCCACGGGAAAAAGGGACTCGTACTGTGATATTGTGTTTTTGTGTGGTATGGTGGTACTGATGATGAAGTACGTCGTCATCGTCATCGTCGTGCTTTCTCCTTCCGAAAAAAAATATCGTGTACATTTTACACCACACTTTTAAAAATGAAATATTGCTCTGCAAAGATAAAAAAAGAAGATATTGCAATTTGAATGAAGCTTCACTGCACACCATTTCATAAGTACTTTTTGACTGACTCGGTAAACAAAGACATTGCATTTTTGGTTTTAGCTTGGCTTTTTCCAGATCCACAGACAGACATTCCTTCTTCTCATCTCCTCCTCAACCCCAGGAAAAAAACTCATAAACACTTGAGCATTATTGCTCATGTAAATAATGAAAAAAAGGAGGAAACGCAAAAAATAAGTAAATGCATGTGGCAAGAAAAGACAAGAGTACATATTATTATGAACGAGTTGGCGTTTCCACAAACAGTAATAATAATTGCGAGATGAAAAGATTAAAAAAAAAGTGGTGTGGTATGGTGTGGTGTGGCGTGGCGTGGCGTTAATGAAAATGAAAAGGTTATTGCTACTTAAGCTTTTGCCATCATTCATTCATTTCATGCATTCACTATTCAAAGAGGATGAGCATAATATTATGCATTGTTCAAGCACGACAATCACAATTCCAATTACACAGGATAATCACAAGAAGAGAGTAAAAAATAGAATGGTAAATGTTAATCATTTAAAAAAGTGAAAATTGAGACTACTTAGTTAGTCAAGTGCAAGTGGATCACAGAAGAGGGCACACGCATGAATCGAGGGAAGACGGGAAGAGATTGAAAAACTCTGTAAGGGTTTCAGTGATCACGATCACGATACGATCCCGACAAAACATCCTTTTCAACGCGAATATAATACAAAGAAGTACATATTTAGGTAGTGTCATAGCCGCGAGGAGCAAGCGGAATAAATATCGGTATTGGGATTGGTATTGGTACTTCAATAAAATGCCGAATAAATAGGGACTAGGACCCGTTTAGCTAATCCCACAAAAGAGAAAAAAGGCTGATTGATAATAACGATTATAGAGATAAGGAGAGGTAAGAAGAAAGAGTAATCTTGTCTTTACGAAATATTCTGTCTGCATCTGAGTACATATGAGGCTTTGCATTGCACTAGCGAAGTAAAGACCTAGAAATATGGAGTGAAGATGCATTTGATGAATCTCTCTTTCGGAGCTTCGGACCTGAAATATAAATTGTGTGGTCCCACTCTTTCTGTGTCGGATTAAAAATCAGTTACCTAATATATCGGATTTGTTTGCGTTTTCCCTTTTAGTAAAGTATATTAAGTATAGTGGCTGAATTTCACAAGGAAAAAATGCCGATGCATAAAGAAGAAGATTTTATGTTGTGAGACGTGGAGTTTTTGGCGGCGGCGGCTCATGCTCAAGCTCAAATATTAAAGCTGCGCAGGTAGTATTTAGTAGATTGTGGATTTGTTTCTTTTTTTGGCATTGTTATCATTATCATGAAGATGAAAGTGAACCTAATACTACCTTTTCTAAAGGGGATTGTATAGGTATTTGTTTTTGTTTATACCGCAAAAGGTATATTACCCTTTTTCATTGCCATTCATAAATGCATGCCTACTCGATGTTCGCAAAAATATAAAGAATTTTGAGAAGAAAGAGCCGACTTGACGAGTGAAGTTGAGATAATAAAAATCCATTATGTTTTATGTTTAGTTCACCTTGCCTTGTTGGACTGGACTTGGACTTCATCTTCTTTTAAGGATTAGTGTAGAAATGATTGACTGGTTATAAAAAATATTTCTTAAAAGCTGTTTAGAAAAAAGTACAACGTATTTATTTTCTCACTTGCGATTTCAACTTTAGGCTTTTGCATCTGGACTCTGGAGGGAAAAAAAGCCACGATTGAAAATAAAATTGTCGGCTTTATTGAACAAAATTCAGTCTGACAAAACGATTTCTTATTGATTTGAATTAATCATGACTTTAATCGCCACATGTGTAATCTCCAGCACATTTTTTGCAAAGCATTTTCAATTTTCTCTTGAAATGACATGACATGGCATGACTTGAGCAGCATTTTTTTTCTTTTTAAGGGCCGCCCATCTCACTTCACTTTTTACGTCATCCAAGATTCAATCCAATCCAGCTGAAGGAATTTTTGAAAGTTGAAGTGGCAGGAATTTTGGAAATAGCAATGTCAGCACAGCAAGGCAAAGTCAAACTAAAACTCGCACCTTTTTTCAAGCTCCACATAATATTTAGGTACATAGGCACATACATATTATATTTTTTGGCTGTGCATTTTGTTGGCACGTTGAGTAGACAGTCTGCTTACTTACACCGGAAAGGATCATAAGATAATGGAAAAAAGTGAAAGAGGAAAAAAAACAGTTGTGTTGTGACAGTTGCTTTTTCCAGTTTCAGCCTTCCTTTGTTCCCTCCCTCCTATACTCCTACTCCTACTCGATATATATTTTTTCTGTTAGGAAAAGGCATCATCTCACTTATTTCCTATAAAAAACGTGAATGAAAAACGTGGCGAATGTTAAGGCATTCTTCGGGAAGAATATATATAGTTTAAAAAATGTTTTTTCATGTAAGTAATAATAATTGTGTGGGTAGCGGGATCGAGCAGGAGCCAAAGTCCCATCGCCAGGCTCTAGCTCTGGCCTGTTATGAACCATGTGGCTCTGATCCCATGATGATGATGATGATTCCCCCCAAAAAATCTCATTTTTGGCTAACTTTTTTTTTCTCTCCAGACTCCAGATAGAAAAAAAAATATGTGTAGACTTGGAAGCTTGGAGCTTGGAAGCTTGGAAACTTGGAACTTGCAATCCTGACACCAAACACAGAGTATTACTTTTTATAAAGGTTTTCTCAGAAACCTAGTAAGTATCGGGAACCGACTGAAAAAGTACTTTTTAAAATGTATGTATATACATGGCGTGGTATGCAGTGCATGCGGCTCCGAGAAGAAGAGAAGAGAAACAGCAGAGAGGGAAAAAAAGGAAGATGAGATGAGAAAGAGCCAGAAAGAGAGTTTTCTAACTTCACGCCGGATTAGCCTCCAAGTCTAGCTAGAATGGATGCAACCAACCGAGAAGATGAGAAAGGAGAAACACTGTGAGCAAAAGCGAGTAAAAAAAAAGAAAGAAGACATGCCTTTCCCTCTCTCCCTTTTTCCCTGTATTTTTTTCCCTTCACTTTGCTTTTGCTTGCCAGCTTTTCCTCTTTTTCAGGCACTATTCCAGAATATCATCTTGAAACTGGAAAAAGGCTCCTACTCCTGCCTAGCTTAGTCTAGCTTCGTTTCGTTGGTTGAGGATAGAACATATATGCATACCTACATACATACATTTCATGATGATGGTGATGATGATGAAGATCATGACTCCTACTCTCACTCTTTACTCCTTCTCTTCTCCTCAGAAAATGATGATGATATAAGCAACATTTTATTTTCATCCGAACAATTTTTCCCTTGTTCTCCATATCATCTGAAAAGAAAAAGGCGTAAATAGAGGGATAGAAGGAGTGAGAGAGCAATTTTTTTTGTGAAAATTCCAAAAAAAATTTTTGCTCTTCCTTTTGGCATCTTTTCACCAGATGATGAGATGTGAGGAGAAATGGAAAGTTCATGGGAAAAAGGATTTTCGGTTTTGTTATAAAATTGTTAGATAAAAAAAAATTTCTCTTCTTCTTTGGAATGGAAGTTGGATGTTTAGACAGGGACCTAGATAGAAAGAGCGACAAGTTTTTCACACAATTTTTTTTTCATCCAGGATAGGAAAATAACCGAAATATTTTTTTCCACCCTCCCCAACTTTCGTTTAAAAAGTGGAATTCTTTTGGGGAGAAAACGGGAAAGGGCCAGACCAGACCAGGACCAGACTAGGCCAACCAAAGCAAAGAGGAATGCTTCTTTGGGGAAAATACACAGAGTGAAAAACGTTTACTATATCCGGTGTTACTTTTTTTTGGTTCTCCTCAAGTATGCATGAAGTAATTTTCTTCCGTAAATTGGATACATTCCTCAAACCAACCTCACCAACATTACAGAAATAATATACAGTACATACTTAAAATTGTTTAATTTTCATGATTCAAAATACTTAATCAAATGCAATACAAATGTAAATAGTCCCCGTCGCTCTTCTACTTCCCGATGAAAGCAAGTCTTGAATAACCAACCTTAAAAATATATTCATTCGCTTTGCCAGTGCGAAAATTGTACTGCCATAATACATAATACGGAGTTGAAAAAAAAATGATTGAAGTGAGAGTATTTAAAATGGATGTAAAGGGTGGAAAAAAGGATAAAAGGACATGGATGCATTCACAAGCAAGTCAAACGTTCCTAATTTGATGCAACTTTTAAGCTCCTTTTCCTCCTCCTGCTGCATCAATTTCCCCTTTTTTCCAGAGAATAAAAAAAAATCCTCTTTTTCAGAGACTCCACGACACTCTCTTCTCTTTTCAACTCTCAACAGGACTGACATGTCATCTAAGGTCCAATTCACTCACAATCTCACATCTTTCTCTCTCACACACATTCTTTTTTTCTTTTCTGAGATGATCGCAAAAAAATATATTATATACAGCAAGCCAAGCTCAGTCAGAGTCACAGTCACAGTCGCTCCGTTCCCATTATGCATGTATTGCAAAAGAATTTTTATGAAAAAAGCTATTTCTTGTAAAAAAAAGAAGAAAAAAACCTTTAAAAATTTTTTATCTATTTTCCCCGTATTTTCTTAGTCCTCTTGGCTAATCTCTTTTTCTCTTTTTTATTCTGTAAAAAAGTCTTCTTGTCTTGAAGCTTTTTTTTCTCTCTCTCTCTCTCTGAGCCTTTTAAGAAACTGCCATTCTAAATCTCTGTGTGCACTCAAGCAAGTGCAAATGTAGTACATGAAACATGCCATGAAAAGAAAAAAAGGCAACAGCAGGTGACTCTTCTTCGGTTCCACAGTGGAAAAAAAGTTAAAATACCTAGTTGGGTTTGCATCATCGTCATCGTCATCAGAAAGATCAGAGAGGAGAAAAATATATATACCTAGATAAATGCTTTGCCATGAGAGTTTGTAGGAGTAGTCCCATACAAAATCCACATGAATGGACATGGACATTTAAACGAAATGAAATGAATCCGTCTTCTATAATCACGATTCACGAAAAAAAGAAAAAATCCCAGCAATGGAATAGGTAGGTAGTAGGTATCACGAAGCTCCCGACAGAAAGAAATATAATATGATGGCACTATGTATATTTTTTTATAAATCCGAACCAAACAAGAACTTGCTCCTTCACTGACGATATTGCTAGGGTTTTTTAGATGATAATCAGAAAACTGTCGCCATCGACATAGGTACACACAGATGAGGAAAGTGGATCAGAATCAGAAGAATCATAGATTGCTTGTCGGGAAATCATCACCGGTTTTTATTATTAAAAGCCGTATTTTGTATTTTGGTTTTCCGTCCGTCCAGGCACCGCCACCGCACCAGTGCTCAGCTCATGAATCATGAAGAAATAAATCGGATTATGGATTTAAGTGTATCTTACATTACACCCTTTCCATTAAATCATAAAACCAATCATGACTGTGACCTTTACGGAGTGAGATGATCACATCGTAATCCTTCTACCTGTGTTCAGTTCAGATGTACTTACGATGTACCAACGCCGCCGTTGGGCTGGGATTGGGATTTTGGGATAGCAAATTTTATTCTTTGAAGAATTCATTCCAAATAAAAAAAAATTTAATGATTAAAAAGCAATCCGTCCTCAAAAAATTTTAGATTAGACTGAGACAACTCCTGATCTGATCCTGATGAGTCACTGAACCATAAAGAATCACGGATATGTAACTGGAAATTCTATACTTTTTTCCCATCAAAGTTCTCCTCTGGATGAAGCACTGCGCTGCGAGTGAATGTGAATGCTTTATTCCTCTAAGGCGTCAAGGCATATACCGACGACCGATAATTTCCCAGTGTTTGCGCAACACACCGTGACTAATTATTATGACATGACAGAAGGAGAGAAGAAAAGTATTTTTAGGAGTCGTAGTCATAGCTCAACTTAGCTCAGTTCAGGAGGTAGTCGACTCTTCAAAATAAAAAATAAATAATAGGTAATCCCAAATTCATAGCTGCCATTATTACAGCATCATTGATTACGGTTCACTGCTCAATGACTTTTTTAAAAGTCTTTGTTTCTACATCTTTTGACTGACTGAGCTTTGAAAAAAATATTTTAAAGCACTGCATAGGTACAAAAAAATATGCACAGCTAAAGCTACCTAATACGACTTTTAGATTTTGGATTTTGGAAATGCGAAACAAATTAGGTTATTAAAGCATTAATCACTCACAAGTACTACTTTAGAAGTGTTACAACAGCTTTTCAAAAATGAGACAAAATATCATCTCCATCAAATTTTGCGTATATTTTTGGTCTAGAAAAAGTTGCTGAAAATTTTAAATTCGTATTGGTTTCTTTTGGATAACAAATGATAATTATCCCACATCTATGTATTTTTAGTCTAGAGATTCTACGAGAGTACCAACAAGATTTTGTTTTGAAAATTTACCACTTCCAAAAGCATTTTTAAAACTGCCGCGCGTGAATTCGAGTTCTTTAGACTCTTGAAAAATAAATTTTACTCATTCAATTCACTACATAATTCAGTAGTAGTTGCTTTTTCCTTTTTTAAAGGCAATTTTGCAAACACCAAACCTCCCTGTTTTCATGCAAATTAGACGAAGTATAAACTCTTCAGCAACTTTTCCTAGACCAAAATAATACGCAAAATTTGATGGTGATTAAATTTTGTCTCATTTCCAAAACGCTGTTGTAACACTTCCAAAGTAGTACTTGTCAGTGAGCTTAAATGAATGCATCGTGTTTTTATTTTTTATACAGCTCCTTTGTAAAAGGTCAAGTGTATGAAGATTAATTAAAAGAAATTTTTTTGTACATTCCCATTTCCATTGAGCCTTCGCAGTACTGGTACTCAAAAATCATTAATCATTAACATGTTAAGGGATGTTATCATTTGCATAAGGATGGTCATAATCATAATCATCCCCATCCCCACTTACATAAATACACGTAAAGAATAACGCATGCATACGCATTCTCCATAATTTTTTTATGCAAACGCAAACACAAGCACCGACCAATATTATTCATATTTACATTTGCTTTCATGGTGGCAGACAAATGTCATGTTTATCTTTTTTGCTGGAACAGAACCAGAAGTAGTAGAGCCCTTCTTCCCTGCATTATGTTTTTCCTTTTTATCTCAATTATCCATCCGGTACTGGATTTTCCATTCAAGCTAAACTTTCAACAATTATTATTATCTGAGAGGAACAACAACAACAACAGTTTTGACTCGCGTGAAATGTGAAAAGCAATAATATGCATACAATTTTCTCATTTCCCTCCCTCCGTATCCATTACACTGATAGTTTTATTGTATTGCATTGCATTGCATGTGATCATAATGACCCTGTCACAACCAAGCCCATCATCATCATCACAATCACGATAGCTTTTCCCTGCATCGATGTAAATTTTTCTTAAATCGGCATTGTATGCATTTGCTATGCTATGCGTCCACCCCTACCTTTGATCCTTCTCTCGGATCGGATGTAAGCAAAAAATAGAAATTGTGTCATTTTCCTCCGTTTTAGGTATGTATTTTTTACATTGCAATCTGCAAGGCAAGAAGTGCAAGCTTAGCAGAGAAAAAGTGATTTCGAATCCGAAATCAGCAATGGACCAGTGGCAGGCAAGTGGCAAGTGGCATTGCGAACGACCGCATCATCATCTCATCAGCCATTAAGCCCAGTTCTAAAGTCACACCCAGAGGGACACGTTAAATAAGAGTGATCATGATCATGATCATACACCACCACCGCCACCATCACCCTCGAAAAATCCATTTCTTTACTTGACTTTATTACAAATAGGTTGACTGGTATCCCATCATATCATATCATATCACATTCAGACACACACGCATTGCATTGAATTGAATTCACTCACGCAGAAATTCTCTACTTTACTTTCTCTGAAAAAAAAATAAAATAAAATGGTGAAATTGTTACACCAGCCACCCTTGTTGCGTTGCGTTGCGTTGCATTGCATGTTGCAATCAAACGTCGTCATGTCATATATCCATCCTTTATCGCTATCATGATGCCATTTTCATCCCGACACGTGCTTCTCAAAAAAGAGGAGCCGGAGGAATAACGATTTTGACTCCATTGTCCTCTTTGTTTCTCCCAATTGCTCCGGTGCCCTTCCTCCTGAACTTTTGACGGATCAGACGGATGATGATGATGAGATGAGGAGTAGTGGAAGTGGAACAATGGAAAATTGATGGTGAAATGCATGTTTTTCCTCCGCTAAATATACAATGGCTCCCTTGTTGAAAACCAATTTAAATGTTAAACAGGCTACTTTAAAATATGTTACCCTTTAACCTTCTCCAGTGGGGAAAGCTGCAGTACTTGTACTGCAAACTGCAATGCATTCGTAACAAAGCAGCTTATTTCAAATAATATGTTCATTTTTATCAGCTTCAGACACAATTATTCGTGGATTTAGGTCAAGCTCAAGCAATATCGAAAAGTGGTAGTGGTAGTGGCAATGCATTCAAGTCCTTTTTAAAAAGTTGAAAAAGAAAACAAATCAGAATTTGAAACTTGAAAGTGTGTCATTGTTTAATCCATCCATAGAATGACTGATCTGATGAATGATGATGATGACAATGTGTATGCATGCATTCATGCAGCATAGTCCTTTGCCTCCAAACAACTTAATTAGGAAATAAAAGAATACAGCACATTTCTCACATTTCCCCACCTCCTGAAGCCAAGGCTGCTGCCGACTGCACAATATGTATTGAATGTTGAATACGAAAATACAAAATCATAAATTATGCTTGCTCTTCTCGAATCGGTTCTAAATATTTACTGTTCAATTCAGAGGGTATTGCAATTATTTGCGGTAAGTCAACCGGTCAAAAGGTCCATCCAATTTGGAATGATATTTAAAATAATTTTAAAATTTGAAGTAACAAGCATTAAAATGATGTATTGTGGTGTAAGTAAATGCACAAATGGAAATGCCAGCAGCATTTTACTTTATCACTGAAGAAAATTGATCGTGGGCGGGCCACTCTATCTATCCATGTGTGTACTTCACTGGAAATTTATTATTATATATGCTGTGATGATTTTAATAACAGATCGTTAAAAAAATTTTTAAACAACTTTATTTCTCAGAATTGTTTGCTTCTTTCTCTCGTAAACGAGTGCCAAAAGGGAAATCATGCATTTGACCGTTAGAAATTGAATACCTTTTGAATTTCCTATTTTTTTTGCTTTCCTTGAAGACGTACCTAAAGTGATATGATATTTATGATACTTTTGCTTGAAAAGACGGAACCTTCCATGCTGAAGAGATGGTGCTTCCGAAAAATATCAACTTCTTTTTGCTGGACAATCGTTATTTACGCCAATCGATTAGATTAGAGAGGTGGATGGAGATGGACATGCGTGAAGATTCGGTGAATGCTTATCCTGCTCCAGCCATCAGTGAAAAAATTTATGCCAGCTAAGCTTGAAAATTCCTCTTCTTCTTCTGCATTCTAAAATCTTTTCGTGTCTTGTTGTGTTGTGTTGGGCAGTGTTCGTAAATAGCCAACTTAACGGTGAATTGAACGGCAATGAATTCAATTAAAGGTAATAAACTGGCTTCGCTCCACTCAAGCCTTTTATTAAATCACCGAGAGTTTATCAGATCAAACTTTAATATTTGGAAACTGGACAAGCACCAGTGATACGGAGAATACGACAGTAATGGCATTTCGGGATTTCTTCGGGTTTTCCACAGTTCTTATTCTGAGATGCTGCTGTTGTTAATGCTGGTAACACAGGTTGAGATTGAGATCCATTCTTGGAAGCAGTCGTTGAAGGCCTCCTCGTCAGATGAGCTTTTGAATAGGAGTGGTCGTGCCATACTGCATTGGAAATCGATGTCTGGAGCTCGGTTGCCGTCTTTGCAATTGGGAATTGTCCAAATGAAGCTATAAATTAAGGCAATATTAATTAGACTTGCAATTAAGGGATCTTTTTTGAAGTGTATATAAAGCTTACTTTCAAAGTTTGGGAGGACCCTATTGAAGTCAATATCTTCATACTTGGGAAAGTTGGCCAGGTTCGGATACCACTTGTCTATCCATAAAAACAAGGTAGGGTTGCAGTAAATCTTGCTCCAGAAATGCAGCTCCCCATTCCCTGCGAGCAACTGATTGTTGACCGTGTCTGAATCTGGTGGAGTAGAATCCACAGCAGCCATGCTAAAACCAAAATACGAAATGCGCATAAGCCCACGCCACAGATTTAAATAAAAACAAAATCTTGCAAAATATTCTGATTCTGACCACTTTTCCGGTCCCAGATTTTTAATCACTTGCGAATTTCCTCCACTTACCCTGATAAGTATTTCTCTATTTTCTATTTACTTTAAACAATGATGACTAACTATGATGACCAAAATATTTCTTCCTTCCTGTCCAAATTTATTTAAAGTTTAAAATGTGGCCATAACTCTCGGCCACTTCATCGTGTTGAGTTGAGGAATGTGAACGTGAACTGACAATAAATCAGTAATATAAAATCAAAGCCTGGAATCCTCCAAATCCCAGCCGCAACATTTTAAATACCTATGATTGGAATGACATGTAGCCGATGTCGTTGTCGCTTCTAAAATTCCAATCCAAATGAATTTTACGGAACATGATATTGGATATTATGGATAGGGATGCACAGATTATTTACATTGTCGAATATTTATTTTTACACAAAATAATTTTGTAAAAGGAAATTTTCCTCTTCTTCCTTTTCTTCGGGTCATCATCATCACTTGGAAAAATCTCACCAGTCACCACCGTATTATTTAACGTGCTTACTTAATAGGACCTGAAATATGCACTTGCGAGGATTTTAAGTGAAGCGACTTGTTTTTACAGCTACAAAACTGTCCTTCTTAAATTTGCATCATCCACGTCTCATTTTTTCAATTCCAATTCCAACCTTCAAGCAGCTACAAAAAATATCTGGAACGTGAAGAATGATGCGCTGCTGCGTAGTGCCATGAAACCATGAAACTGAATATTTAAGGAAAATTTGCATAAAATACAGTTTAGGTACCATTCATGAAGTACGTAACGCTATAAAACACTTTTTCGAGACCCCCTCCCACTCGTAACGCTATTTGTCATTTACCAATGTTTGGAGAATAACGCTCTGTCCCAGTCTGGACCCCTCCTCCCATGCGTTACATACTTTATGAATGAGCCCTTATCTCTACCTCAATTTTTTGTCTCGTATTTAAATCATGACTTGAGATTGGGCCGTGTTCCTTATCTTTCTTTCCAGATTTAGTATTCAGATTCAGGTATGCATTGCAATTTATTTGAACCTGTAAATATCAGTGAACTTGAGCTTCTCATCATTTTCTTCACTTTACGTTTACAAATATAAAATGTACGCGGTTGAGTAATGTAATGGCATGATGGCATGGCATGAGGTTGGTTCTTCCACTTGATTAAGTTTCGCTTCAAAAGAAGCAAACAAAAACTTTGTTTTATAATGAGGCGGAGAGGGATCTCTCTTCTCTGTTGAGCTATGAGAATGAGATGAGAGTATACTATAGTTGGGCTATGGCTATTGTTCCGAAATTATAAAAGAGATGAAAATGATGATAATGGGCTCTACTTAATATATATTGATCATGATCATGATCATCCCAATTTATTTTCTTTTCCTCCTTGTCCTTTCTCTTCCTCTCTCCTTGTCAATCACTCCACTCCACGCCAAATTATTCGGGAGTATCTGCTCTGATCTGCCCCAACGCTTCAAATATAAAACGGTTATTTTATTTTCAAGGAGGGAGGAGGGGGAGTAGTATTATTGTACAACAATTGACAATGACAATAGGTACATCCAAAAGTACTCCTTCCTTCCTTCACAATTTTTTTCCAAAAGAAATGGGTATCATGCTCAACTCAACGTGCAATTTGACATGCTCCGATGATGCTAAACAAAAAGAGTAAAGAAATCCTATTCATGGGACGGGGCAACGCAAGTGCAAGTGCACTTCCCAAAAAATATCCTTTCAGTATTATCATTATCAGTTGTGATTTTTCCTTGCAATTTTTTTCTAAAAAAATAGGGAATCACACAAGAATAATAAATGATAATGATATGATCGATTACCAATGGGATGATAGCACTGGCACGAAAACCCGAAAACGCTCTTTACATTAAAAAGGAACGATTTCCTCTCGCTTTTTAATTGTAATCGTTACGCAACGCAGTAACCCGCATTCATATTTCGTATTCGTACTTTTGCATGATTTCCCAATGATAAAAAAGCATTCCTTTTTATTTTGTGGGTACACACAGATAAAAAAATAACTGATTTTTTAAGAATCACTTCCTGGAAAATAAATTACCATAAAACGAAACGGAAGCAAATAGTTTATTATGATAATGACGATGATGAGCTCTTTGGATCAAAAGGTTGTAAACTTTTTGGCCATGGATTTTAAATAAAGAGAAGGCACCAAAAAATTCACAGAAAAGTGTGGCTTTATCTATTTGCGCGGTTGAGAAGTAGCAGGGGTCGTTTCACAATTCGCTTCTCTATTCGGGATTGAAATGATGAGATTGAACCTTTTTGAAATGGAAATGCAGCAGCTTTTCAGATGTCACACTCTCCAAAATCAATGCTTTTCCAAATACATAGCATCAAAACTAAATTCCTATTGTTATTTAAAAAACATTGCGTTCTCATAGTTCACGAGTGAAGATGTCTCACGTAGCCCCATTTTAATGACAATCCCCGTTAAGATTTCAAGGCCAATTTTTGTACGGTTTATGGAAGTCAGAGAGTCGCGGGCCCTCTAAATCCTCCAGAAAAATTTTAACCGGCATGATTTCTCATTCTCATTGATTTTGATTTTGATTAACTCTGGTAGCACCATTTCATTTCTGGTGGATAAAAAAGCAAGTGTAAAAAATATATTTCCAGGTAAACGACCTTCTTTACCTCTACACATGCAGGAACAGGGGCAATACAGATTAGACAGTTCATTAGTCCTTACAGCATAGCATATGCATGTATATAGCACGGAGAATGGAAAAAAGGTAGTTGATTAAAATTCATCTAGAAGTTGGGATGATTCATAATAATTCACCACAAAAGAATCACTCCCCAAAATAATATGCATATTTTCCGTTGTGACTATCATCATCATCATAATATTCCAGTGCTTTCCAGTTTTTTTTTCAGTCTCCCATATTTTCCTCCACAATAGAAATGCAGATGAACTGTTGGATGTTTAGGAGGAAGCAGGAATGGAATAGGAGTCTCTGCTTTATTCTAATTTTTCTTACTGAAAAAAGAGATGACTAGATGACGATGACGATGACGATGAAAATTCCAAAACCAAAAACTCGACTGCATAAATTTAAGCAGAAGAGGCACACATCATCACATCTCTATAGAGCAGGCCAGACCAAGACCAAGTCCAGGGGAGGGATTTTAGAATTTAAAAGTAGAATATTATGTATGCATGCATTCATCATTTTTCAATTCTTCTCTCCTTTTCTACTCCATTTCCTATAGTGTTTATGGGGACTTTCTCGAGGAGAAAAAGAGAACAAGAGCGAGGACGCCTTGCTTATTCCTTCCATTGCATTGAAAACTGGAATCTTGAAAAGAAATATTGTTTTGTAAAAGGAACTATACTACTGGAACTGCGACTGCGATGCATATTATAGTACATTTTCCCCACGAAATATTATGATGAAAAAAAAACAATTTATTCGAAATTCGTTGGGGATGATAATGAGAAAAATGGTGGCGGTGGTGGTGGCGGCTTTGGAAGTGGTGGTAGTGGTATGGTAACAGCGGAGGCGCAGCTTCAACGTGGCAATGGCATGGTAGTTGGTGGTTGTGGCGTGGCGGTGATCATGATCATGACTATAATATAACTACGGTTATAATGACGATACACTTTATATTTTTGTTCCAGGCCAGGGTGGGAAATAAAATCCATTGTATTTGTATTGTGTAGAGTCATTGTGTGTCGCGATGCAATTCACAATATTGTATGTGTATGTGTGTGTGTGTGTGTGATGCAATGTAATGATCCCTTTCTCCAAATATACGCTCTGGTATTTCATGCCTCACTGGAGTAATTATTTTCTCTTTCCCAGCTTTCTCCTCTTCTGATTTCTATTTCTTTCCCTCTTTTATTTTTTTCCCTTCCACACGACGGTAGAAACACATGCATACGTAGATTCTTTCCCTCCGAGCAAAAAAAGTAAAGCTGAGTAAAAAATATATTAGATAGGCTCATGCAAGTAAATTATCTACCGTTTTGTTCCTCTTAGATATGTGTGTACTAGATATTTTTTCCCGGAAAAAAATTTATTTTCTCTCCCTTCTTCCTCCTAAAGCGAACAATCCATATTCCATAATATCCAGAAATTCGATGTCGAATAGTTGAATTGACGTATTCCTATTCCTCTTCGTATTCGTATTCCATATTGTCCGCGTAAAAGAAATAAAGAAAGAGAGTGAGAGAGAAAAAGAGTATGGATGATTGCACCAAAGATTCATATTGCTTCAGGAGGAGAAAAAAAACTCCCTGTTTTATTGAGAACCAGAAGCAGTGTGAGCGCGAGTGGCAAAAAAAATTGGAAACAGATGTAGTCATAGATTCCTCTGCTTCATCTAAACCAAAGAAATTTTATAGCTTAAATAGTAAACTTCCTTTTCAACGCGGAGGATGTATAATATAATCTGAATATACACATATTTTTTATTCCTTTGTATCCAAATTAATCTGTACGTACTTTTTTCTTTGCTCGGAGAAATATTGAAACCTACCTTGCCTCCCTCCCTCATATTTGCGGAGACACCGATAAAATATCAACATCAACAAGGGAAAGTTAGTTTCTCAATAAGTAACAATAACTTTGCTTACCCTTCTCCTCCTCCTCCTTCTTTCTTGTTAATGGATTATTCAGAGAAGAAAGCTGAAGAAAAGTTTTTCCTTGTGTACATAACTCCTACTCCTGCATAAAAAATATTATTATTATTGTTTTATTGAATCGGTGCGACGCGGCAATGAAGAAGATGATGATGATGTGAAAGTTTTTTTTGACTTTCTATTTTTTTTTATTTTGTGACTTGACTTGGGAGATAAAGAGAAAGGTTGGAAAGTTTATTAGAACAGATCAAACAATGGATAGAGGAGTTGAGTTGGTCGGGTCGGGTCGAGTGAGGTATATACGTAAAAGTACATACGAGTACCTAAGCTGGAACAGTTTCTCATTATGCTATACAACAACTCAAAAAAAACTTTCTCTTCCCCTCTGGTCAAAAAGCCATTTCTAGAGAAGTAGAGAGGAGAACAAGAAGTTTCTTCTAATTTTTGATGATGCGCCAGATGTCTTCTCACTTTACTTTCGCGATTCATCTCATCTCTCAGAGAGAGGAAAAAATGATAAGTCTCATATTAAGCTACATAAGAAGGGAACTATAGCGAACGTGTCATGTGTACCAGACTAAATCAGCGGAAAATACGAGAAAAAAAAACAGAAGAAAAAAAGTTTTGGACTGGAATGGAAAACAAGTTTTATTTCTCTTTCTCTCTCTCTCTCTGGAATATCGAATTAAAAAAAAGAAAAGAAAAACAAGAATGCCGAGCTAAAAAAAATTAATTCGTCTCAAATTCCACGAAGAATATTAATACAGATCATTTGATGATAACGATGATGTTAAGTAATATGAGTGTTAAGTAAGTAAGCAGAACAATCTGCTACCGAAAAAAAATAAATTCAAAATGAACATCGTTCTAAAAAAGAATTAGCTGCTGCTGCTGCTGCACTTCTGATAATCATCCATGATGATCCATGATGACTGCAACTTAATATTAGAGGCTCGTATGCATGAAACAGGAAATGAAAGAAAGAGAAAATGTATGCAAACACGTGCTTTCTCCTTCATATTACACCAAGTAAATATTTTTTTCATACAACTTCAAGAGAGCAAAGTAAAGTGGAGTAGTAGAGGGGAGTCGATAATACCTAAACATATTCCACTCATTTCATTTCTCATCTAAAAAAACTACATGATGATGACTTTATTCCTGTATGGAAATGGAAATGTAAGGGAAAAAACTTGACGTTTATTTAGCTGGCCTGGGTCTGGTCTGGCCTCCACTGACTTGAATCGAGTCCTCCCATATTGACTCGGCTCTTGTTTTAAAAAAACAGATCATGATCATGATCATCCCCCGTTTATTCTACTTTTTACTATTTTTCCACTTCCAGCGATGATGATGATGATGATGACGACGACGTCGGCGATGTAAAACAGCATTCAAGTGCGAAAGAATTGATTATTCTGGGAAATCAGGTTTATGAGCCTCTTGTTTCCACTGATCTTATCTTTAGATTTCGCTCGTTCGTGATTCGTGAAGCTCGATTTCTTATGCATGCGATGAGCTGGGCTGAGATGTAATGTAGTCAATGGGCATTGCAGCGAGAAGCGGGAGGATATATGGAGTGGAGGAAGAAGAAGGTTAAGTTAAAAAGGCTTTCTTTTTCCAGTGCTGTATAACACTATTTTATATATTAGATATATTTTTCGGCAACTTTTGTGTCATTCCTCCATTCTTTTCCGTTTACAGTAGTTGTAGGAAATATATAGAGGAAATAGAGATTGTTGAATGCTATACGGTGGATTTTTTGGATCAGCTAACTGAAAATGAAGCTTAAGTAAGCGAACATAAAATTTTGGTTGGGAGAGGCAAAACAGCGTGAAAGTGAGATGTTTCCTCTCGCTTCCTTTCAATCTCAGCTCAAGCTCTCAAGCTCAAACCGTGTAAGAAGAAGAAAATTGCTAAGAAGATATATATATATTTGTAGAAGTAGAAGAGTGTGAAAGGGAAACTCAACTCTGCACACCTCATTTGAATCAAATCAGCCGCCGCTCTGCTATCCGCTCGCGTAAAGCGTAATTGGTCATTATTAATATTAACACCTCCATTTCTGCTTTAAAAAAAATTGAGCAATTTCCTCATGGCTCTGCTTTCCATGATATGAGCTGGAAGAAATGGAAGCATAACTAAGCTTATCTAATAAGGTTTTTTGCAAAATGTATTCTTGAGTGAGAGATGATGTAAGGTCATTAAAATCCAATTAAAAATGATCCAGTCATTTTAATAGATTACCTAGTCTAAACTAATAAGATTATGTAATGGTTGAGTTGTGTAAGAATGTTCAGAGGACTGAGTAAGGAGGCTCTAGGCAATTTTTTGTTGCAATTCGTTACGATATCCATAGGGTCGCAAAATGAAGCTTCTAGATGTCCTTCGGGAATGGCTTATTTTAGCGAGTTTACTCGAGCTGCCCTTCCTTACACTTCAGATGCAGTTGAAATGTTAATGAGTTACTCGTGAGCTTCCCGATTTCGAAAACTAAACCAAGTCCTGGTTAGTGTCTTTAACCGAATTGCGATCCCTAGTTAGTCATCTTCATCATATGTATGTAACACAATTGCAATTAGTCGTTTTCACTTTTCACCGTTTTAGCATGTCTTTCTATCTCTGCCTTCAGCACGGAGACACAATCTTCAACAATGCACTTTAAGACTAGGGCCACCAGGGTATTTATTTTTATTTTGTATTCAATTAAGTAATCCTTCTTCCCAGGAGTCCATTTACTTTCCAGCAGGGAAATGCAATCTATGTATCTGTAATCGTAAAATGCTCTGCTCCTGCTCTATCTATATATTTTACTCGCGTTGAGATGATGCCAGCCTTATTCCTGTTGACAAATATAACGACCACTTATTATTGTGGCTGTGTCATCCATCCCATATCATATCGGTAAGTCTCAAAAAAAGGGTACAAATATAAAAACATGAAAACGAACAAACCCATTCATTTCTCTCCTTCCCTCCCAAGTCAAATGTTTTTTTTTTCTTTATGGAAGAGTGCGATATGTACATTGTATATCCTTTCTTAATAGTCATCGTCATCATGAAGCTAGGAAAAATGTAAAGGTCCTCAAGAGCTCTTTTTTTTATACAAAATGGCCATCATAAAGAAAGATGATGATGCATAAACTATAAAACTGCATAACTCGGAACAAATAAGGAATATAAAAAAAATTCCGTTTTGTTCACTCTCTGTCTCTATTCAATACAATATAATAAGTATTCTTCCACAAGTGAATTGATAAATGAGTCCCCTGTCTCGATTAATCTTTTCCTTTCCCTTCCATCCATTCCATCTTTCCAGTGTGAAAATGAGCCGTGTAACAAGAACAACAGCAGCAATGGCAATAGCAATGCACATGTTGAATGAGCACATTTGTATTTGTTTCGAAGTGTGACGACGGCGACGGAGGGAAATAAATAATTAGCGTGACAAGAAAATGATTACATAAAAAATGTCTTTCAAAGAGTTACATAGTTGAGCTTGAGCTTGTTGAGTACTTTTTTTTGTTCGATGTCGATGACTACGAGAAAAAAAATATAATGTTTTTGGGGGTTTATGGTTTACATACATATGTACACATGTATTATTTTTATTGCTTTCTCTTTTCAAGTGGAGGCTCCTTTGTATTGGCAACCCATTCAATCATTGTTGCATTCAATTTCTCTTTTTGTTCCTCTCTCTATGTTTGAATTAATATTTATGATTTTAGGAGGAAGAGACATGATATTATTAATTACTATTACTGCTGCTGCTGCTGATGATGATGATGGTGATGTTGTTGTTTTGTCCCTAAATGATAATAATATGGGGAAAGGGAACTTTTTCATAGCATCCTTTTAAAAAGGGTGGATTTCGTTCGGGTAACGCAGAAGCTTCTCTGTGTAAGCAGAGTGGGAGTTCCGACATCAACAAGTGAATCGATGATTTATTTAATACGACTACGACAATTTTAACGATGTTCGAGTTCGAATATAATATGTACAATGTATGTATTATGAACTGACTCAAACTTGAAGAATGGAAATGGCAACCTTTCAAAAAAAGGGCTGATGATGATGATAATTCCATTATCGCCGAGTTAAGGGCTGCTAATGATCTATTGTTGGAAAAACCACTTCAGCTACCGGTGTTTCCTCTTAAAAGTCGCTATTAAATACTTACAAGGTTCCAAAAAAATATGAGGTGTAAGTAGTAAATTAACTGCACATTTTATTTTTCTCAAGGCGGCGAAGGAGGCAGTTTTGTATGGAAACAAAAAATCTATTAAATATAGTGGGCGGACAGGATTTACGGTGAATGATCATCCTCAATAATTTAATGAGTTGGGAAGACTTTAAATGAAGTTGCCTACTCACTTGTCGGTGTCACAGTCATGGCAAAGACTTCAAAGTACCTATTCAAGAAGGAACATGAAGGGAAATCTATTGTGCTGTAGGTATTTTTACTTAGTTGCAGTTTATTAATGAATTAAAAATTTCGTGATAAATACGAATATTTGAAATGAATGTTTGTAGGGGTTTTGCTTCCATAATTCAACAAGGTATTGATAAGATTGATTGATAAGATTCAGCAATTGTATTTTTACATGTAAAAATTATGCCAGGTTTGTTCAAACATGTAAAAACAGATCTGTTTACATGCAGAATGGATATATCTGTGGAAAAATCATGAAAAACTACTGCTCCAATTTAAAGTTGTGTTTTTTCCAATTTCCACAATTTTAGCCGACATGATTTTACATGTTTAAGCATAATTTTTCCACACATAAAACATTTCCTGATAGTATTGAAAAGATTTCAATAAAATTGATCAATATATTGATGAGGGTCTCACGTGTAAAGTATGGGCCAATCAGGGCTCGCGATGATGTTTTGAATTCGAATGCAGCACAAAGATGGCAGTGGGTAAAATATTTTGCTTTTGACCACCCGTTATAATACGTATTAAAACGGGTATTATTTTTCAAGATTTCTTTTTGCCCTGGGTTAAAACCAACGGCTATCATTTACTTGCAATGGTAAAATATTGCCCGTTTTCCCCCACTGGGTTTGGATAAAAATGGGTAAAACCGTTTTTACCCACCCACTAGATGTTAAAACCCTGGGTTTTATCCATCTCTGATGCAGCAAAGCGCCGCGTTTTTAAATTATTACAAAAATGAACGTGCGTTTTATTTTCGTTTATCAATTTTACAATCAAGATTGCAAAAGTGTCTCATTTCAATGAGAAGATTGATTGAATCAAAAACCTTGAATATAATACACATACATGCCAAGGAAGGGAAACAAAAGCAATTAAAACGTTATTCGGTGACTTTTCAGTGGATTAATATCCATCTCCACTATGCATGTACATTCAAAGTAAGGAGTGTGAAAAAAATTCATCAAGTAAAAAATCCAACCCCCCTCCTCCATTTTGGAAGGTGTCGAGATGAGAAGATTCTCTGAATTCCTGGAGCTCACTTCTCCGTGTAATTTGAGCATAGAAGAAGGGGAAAATAATATACTGATGATTCGATGATTGTATGATAGTGACAATATGCATGCCATGCATTTCATCATCGTGTTCGTGTTCATGTACATGTTCACATAGATAGATTCGGAGCGGCAGATTTACTCAGAAAGGAAGAATGCGTAGCGATAAGAATAAAAGGAGGGAGATTTTTTTATTTTTTGAATAATTTATTTTTTTATTACATTCGTATCTTCATACCCGAAAACAATTTGATAGAAAGGATAACAATAAACTTGTTTCTTACGATCTCTATACATACAACGTTTTTTATTAGACTTCAGGTTTTCTACACGTTTAAATTTATTTATTTATTTTTCAAATATAATTGTAATTGTAATAACGAGTGATAAATTTGACTCTATTCTTAATATAGTTAAATATTTATATAAGTAATATTTAGCAATAATAATAATAATTTATTTATCCATTTTCACCAGGGACATAATAATTATATTATACGTACTGTACTTGATGCACTCCTCTGACTGATGTGCTCTCTAATAGGTAGATACAAACTTTTTACGAGTGACTTGAAGCAAATCATAGAGTGCTTATCGTTAGCATATCAAATAGTAGACTTCATAGTAGGTATGCAAATGACTTTCACGAGAAGAGAGACTGTTTATTAAATTAAAAAAGGTCATTATTGTGTCCAGCAGGGAAAAAAAACAAGTGCTCAACATGCCTAATTTTAAAATCATTTGACTACTTTTAGCCGTGTCATTAGTCATTATTTCAAAATGAAATCTTCCCAGAATTGTTCAATGCACAAAATTCGCTACAGAAACTGCTATACAATCAAACGTGACAAGGTAAAAGTTATCACATTGATTAACGTATTGTTGCACACACATAGTACATACCTACACACTCCGAACTTTCAATCGTCATGAACAACAGGTAATATTATGCATGCTAAATAGGTAGTCACGTTTGAATTTTTAATTGAAATAATCTTGCTCCATTTTTTTCCCGGACACTTGACCTTGATCTAATATGAGATGAAGAAATAATAAATTAAGCGATAGCGATACATTTTTTTCGACAGCATAGCCAAAGCCGTAATAATAATAAAAGAGTAGGGACTCTGGAATGAAGTATCGAAGCTATGGAGTAAAGCGAATCAAAGGTCAAGCAGGTCAAAGGTCAAAATTTATTTTTTTTTTAAATATCT